>JASGAU010362608.1:0-13792 GCA_030220045.1 Australoheros facetus
TGTGTAAAAGTCTTGTAAAAACATCAGACTATGGGTTTGGAACAAGGTCCCTGGCAACATATGAAAAAAAAACGAGCGAGAGAAGGAAAGAAAAACCACGGCAAAAACTTGAGAGAGTGTGGTTTGATGCCCAAAGTGGAAACCCACACACTGATGTTTTTGTGTGTGCACGCGTTTATGTATGCGGCTGTGCATGTGCGTTGCGATGCTTATGCTTGAATGGGCACATATATGGATTCTAGAAGAAATGTAGTGTAAACCACGTGTGTTTTTCTTGTACTGCTACTCTGTGATTATTACAGAGCCAAGAGAGGAGTTGTCATGCAACTCATGCATTTGCTGGTGTGTGTATGTTTGCATGTGTGTATGTTTGCTTTCATGCTTGGAATGGAAGCCTTATCACGGCCAAAAGGTAATTGTGCCAGTGGGCTGTTATTTCAACATCCAGACATAGTTTGGGACACACACACACAAAAAAATTAATTAATGACTACTACTACTGTATAAGCTTTTTGCAACCTTGAATTCCCAGGTGCTTCATCTCAATTATAATATCAAATTCACTTACAGTAGTCACACTGGACCATTTAAGACAACATAAAGCACAAAATAGAATGTAGCAAAACTGTAATGCTGGAAATTATAAATGTAACCCTTAACCCAGTGAAAAAAAAATATTAACCATAAATAGATTTTAGGGAAAGGCAAACCATGGGATGAACAAATTTTTTAAGTTGTCTTTTTGACCTTGTGGTTTGGCCAGAGAGGGATGGAGCCAAGTGAGGAGATTGGATATCAATCTCTCCCAGGGTCACTGAGACCAGGAGCTGCACAGCTGCTGACAAATTAGTCAGTTCTGATCCAAACCAATGCTTTTACCAGTTCTCGTCCAAACCAAAGCTATTACCAACCTGGCTCTGCCACCGTGGCCCTTGCATTTCCCACTAAATCATCCACCGATGCTGCTCCGTTATGGCCAGCTGCTGTGTGTGTTTGTGTGGAAAATATGATGGCTGTGATAAAGAGCATTTGTATTTCATCATTTAAAAAAGAAATGGGACATTAGAGATTGTTCTTTTTGCCTTTGTCATTACTTTGCTTTTGTAAATCAAAGTGAAGAAAATGAGACATAAGCAAATATTTTTTTGGCTTGTTTGGTGCAGTCACTTTCAAGGCTTCCTACTTTATAAGTGACTGCACCAAACAAGAAAAAAATATTTATTTATGTCTCATTTTCTTCACTTGAATTTACAAAAGCAAAGTGTTTGCAACAAAAAAGCATGGAAAAGACTTGAACATTAAGGTAAGGAAAGAAGGAAAGAGATATTTAAATTAAAATAAAGGAATGTGCTGTTTAAAATCTTCAGTTCTGTTTGGGCTTAACTCTCATGTCTGGTTTTGAGGCAAGACAGAAAGAGGGGGCCAAAGAGCGAGAGAAAGAGAGAAAAACACTTTTTAGAAGGGAGGAACTGTTGGAGGTGTCTCCTGACAATGGCCAGCTCTCCCTCATAAATGGATTAATGTCTCACACAAAGTGTTAGCCTGTGTGTGCCTAGTGTTTTTACTTTATGTGCTTTTATATATTTATTTAGGAAAAACAGGGACAGGCTTCAATGCCTGTAATGTAAAATAAGTCAGTTTTAAATGCTCTAATTTTAGCTCTAGTTATCTTTTTTTTTTTTTGTTCTTTTCCCTTTTCATTTTATTTGATATGAAGTGGGAAGAGTTAGTATGCCATGTTATTGGGTTTAAAGGTATAGATTGTACATAAAAGATGTGGCTTGTTGTTTTGTAATTACCATCTTGTTTAATGTGGAGCCAGATTTAACCATATTTGGATTAGAGCCGGGACTGGTTATCAAATTAATGCTGTGTGGCTTGGTTAGCAAGGTAAAAACATAGACTGCACTGCAAAGGCGGAAGTACCTGCTACTGGATGCCAACATATAAACATAGACTGTACATAAATGATGGACGCAGTCACCCATTGTTTACTGAAGGTTGTGGCAAAAATGGTGCAATCTTACTCGGGTGATTCACAAAGTGACCAGTCTTTTTTTATAGCGCAACAAACTCTTTTTCCAGGCTAAATGAAGATCTTCTAAATTAGTGAGGCACCATTTCCTTTCCAGCTTACAGGCAATCTGCTTTAAACTGTGTGTTTTTGTGTTAAGCCAGGGAGTCAGGCACTTCTGATTTGAGGCTTTCCTTTTCAGAGGAGCCACAGTATCCAGAGTCATAAGCAGTGAGGAAGAAAAACTACTGACAAGATAATGGACCTCTCTGGGAGCAGAGCTTAAGTAGCTGCTCTACACTGTATTAGCACATGACACTGAAAAGCATAATAATGGGGGAATTATATCCTTAAACTTAGTTACAGAACTTTCAGAAAGACTTCTTCTGTAATAAAACTTTTTCCCCCACTGCTGTGTAATAATCAACTGAACAGCAGTCAAGCTTTTTTATCCCTGGGAGTGTCCACCACCTCTGGAACTTGGAGGTACTGCTGGAGTTCCAGCACAAACTACCTAAATATCCTCTATCCCCAAGAGTGATCACTATGGAGTAAATTTGAAAGACCAAAAATTTGATTAATTTAACTCTATTCAGTCTCATTATACTGATAAATGTTGAAAATAGCCTGGCTAAAAGACTGAGCATTTGACTCTGGGGTATTGAGTGAAAATGGGCATTCCCCTCAGCCTTGATAGCTGGGGATTGGTCTGCCAGAGCCTCCATCCTTGGCCACCGCCACCGCCATACTATACCCTCACCTGTGGTCATGAGCTTTGGGTAGTGACCAAAAGAATGAGATTGTGGATGCAATTGGCAGAAATTAACTTCCTCGGAAGGATGACAGGCCTCTCCCCTCAAGATAGGTTGAAGAGTAAATCATTCAAGATGGATGGATGGATGGATGGATTTACAATCAGTGCCCATCCATCGATGGGCACTGATTGATTATATTTTGCAGTGTTTTAAATACACTGTTAGTGCGTTAGTCAGTTGCATTGTGTTGTGTGTTACTTGCTATTCTTTTGTTCATTGTGGGCTTTATGTGTACCATTTATAGGGATTGGTCTAAGGCCCAGTTTCTTTATAGGGTGGCTGGCTGGTGATAAAAAAAAATATGCTTGTCAGACTGTGAGTCTGAATGGTACCCATCCAATTGCCAACAACCACTACCTGACAACACTGCACAGTAGCCACTTGTTAAGTACAAGTTAACCACATCCCTAAAGCATACTCTTTAGCCTCCTTTTTTACTCTAAGTGGGGCCATTACAAATGAGCATGCTGTATTAAATAAGACTTAAAACTTGTGACTGAGGCCATAAATGCATTGAGAAAGTGTTTACAGATCAAGGAAGCAAAACTGGGAATATTTGTATACAAGTCTAAGGTTTGTGGCTAGATGAGATGCCCCCTGTTGGACATGAAAAAGAATGCAGCTTTAAGCTGTGGCCATCTTTTACATATAGTCTGTGCATATAAATTTAATAACACTAATAGCACAGATTTCTTGAAGGGGGCTGTTAGTAAAGTGAACTGCATAGCAAGCCAGGATATTTGTCTCACAATTGCATTTAAAAATTTTCAAAAGGCACAAACCCCACAATCATATTAGAGAGGTAAAGCTCAATAACTTAAATTGATCACCGCTCTGTACACTCTGCTGTAGGACACTAAAAATATTAAAAAGCAGAAAATAAAAATGTCCAACGCAGAGGAAATCAAGTTCTACACAGGCTCTACTGTCTTGTAATATCTGGTGTGAGCAGTCACAGAAAAAGTGTTTAAAATTCTGCCTTGAGGAACACATCCTACCTTATATAACCCTTCTCACATCTTTCACATACAGACACTTATAAATATGTTAAGGTAAAATACGTGGGACCAAATAACTTTACAAAAATACACACAAAAAAAAGGATTTACTCTATCCTATTTTCTTTTTCATGCACAAACACATGTAGTCACAAGGATACACTCTTGATGGCACAACCAGGCATTTTTAAAGTATGCTGCTTTATTGCTTTCAGAGGAAGCTGAGGATTGGCTGAAAGGGGAAAGCAATTCTGTGACCAATGTGAAACAGTCTGTACACACCATCACGCCATCAGGCACGCATGGACACACAAATACACACTTCCTACTGTGAAGTGAACTTTCACAATTATTAACACTTTTAGGGAACTTTGCATGCCTTTGCAAGTATTAAAAATATTTATGTATGAATTTAATCATACAGTGGGTTTTTTTGGTATTGTGTGTGCTTTTTATAACACCACCTTGCAGTCTCCCATCTCTTTTAGATTGCACCTTCTGCATGAAATTTAGTTTGCCTGTGTGCACTTCTCTCCTCTCTTATATGTCACCCTGTGTTCTTCCCTCTGCTTGAAATATGTGTTTACCACAGCCATTTCAATCCTTTTCACAAAATCCATCTGTCCTTCTGCATTTCTCTCCTTAACACCATGCTTACCCAACACCTCACCTATGTTCCTTTCATCTATATATCCAGTGAAGTCTGTTCTAATCACCATCCTCTCCCCCTTGGGGACACTCTCTATCACTTCATTCAACTTACTCCAGAATTCTCTTCTAACTGACATTCAACTTGTGGGGCGCATGCACTGACAACATTCAAAATCATCCCTTCAATTTCCAGCTTCAAACTCATGATCCTTGTCTGACACTGTTCACCTCCACAACATCATTAACATACTCTACCTTCACGATTACCTCCATTTCTTATCTTTTTTACTGCTTGTACAACTGTCTACTACTACTTCTTCCTTTGTCTTCAGCCAACAGTAGAACATTTTCCACCGGCACCATGCTGGCCAACAGCACCGGAGGCCGTCATTGTTAACCCGGGTCCTGACCGATCCAGTATTCTAATTCTTGGTGATCTGCATGTTTGATTTGGCAAAGATTTTACAGCAAATGCCCTTCCTGATGCAACTGTCCCCATTTATCTGGGCCAGTGACCAGTACTACCTGAAAACCTAACAGTTAGTTATTAAAAAAAAGAGAGAGAAATCAGCACTGAAACTCCAGCAGCTGTCACATCTAACCTGTGCCAAGCTGTTGTGGCTGTGTATGGTTCTTCCACATGCTACTGAGGCCAAATGTTTGTTAAATAAGATTTATTGCCAAGAAGCATTGTTACAACAAAGAAATACTGGACCAAACACAAATAACCTTATTTTTTGTGCTAATTTTATTTCTGTAAGTCAGACCACTAGTTTGAAGAACATGAACTAAAAGTTGATTGTGCTGTTGCCAAAGTTGAAATCACTTCTGGCTTTATTGGGCCCCCAAAGACTCCACTTGAGCTGAAAATGACAGTGAGTTGGCCCTCAATACAACTTTGTCCATGTCATTCATTCATCACCCAAATTCAGCAAGTTGATACCAGAGCTTTGAGTGCATTTTTACCATGACATACTGTATAACGCACACACACACATACACTTCTATTCATACCAACACAATTACTGCACACACACACGTGCACACACACTGGGACACCTGCTTTCTATTAGTCCAGTAGATTGCAGGGAAAATGAGTGGGAGTGTTAAACACACATACATCCATCTATCTGCCCCTCTGTCCCCAATAATTACACACTTCCTGCTCTAAAATCTTTCTCCAACAGCTTCCAATCTAAGTTCGAATGTGCACGTGGAGGTGTGTGTGTTTGCGGGGATTGGTTAGCAGATGCATAAGCCTGCCAAGGTTCATCATTAGCAACACAGACACCGCATACTTCAAGTAAATACTTGACTCTAGCGCCTCTGAAATTTTTTCCAAGGGGTGGATAGATGGAACCAACTACAGTCTTAGTGTGTCAGACCAATACAAAAAGCCATAATGGAATTTCAGGAATCATTATGTTGTTGTATTATATAGGATACGTAAAAATGATGAACAATTGTGTTTTAATGTGCCATCTATAGGCGCACTACTCACTTTATTCAACGGCTTCTTAGCACAAATATCTAATCAGCCAATCACATGGCAGCAATTAAAGCATTTAGGCATGCATACATGGTCAAGGTGACCTGCTGAAGTTCAGTTAAGACAGAAAACTGAGGTTAAGGTTTGCACAGGCTCACCTAAATTGGACAACAGAAGATTGTTAAAATGTTGCCTGGTCTGATGAGTCTCGATTCCTGCTGGGTCATTCAGATGGTATGGTCAGAATTTGGACTGTACAGCATGAAAGCATGGATCCATCCTGCCTTATAATGTGTGTGGGATATTTTCTTGGCACACTTTGGTATTTTTAATACCACGGGGAGGAAAAATGACAAAAATTCATTTTGGATCTGGTGACATCCCTGCAGTGTACCTATCATCTGATGGCTGCTTCAAGCACAAAGCTCAGATCATCTCAAGCTGGTTTCTTGAATATGACAATGAGTTCACTGTTGTCAAATAGCCACCACAGTCACCAGAGCTCAATCCCATAGAACTGCAGTTCCTGAGAATGGCTACAAAAGCTAATCCTTCCCACAAATTGGATCAAAGATGAAAATAGCCACCATGACATTACTCACTGGCTTTGGACTCCACATTTTGTGTTTTACCACGTTAATTCTTTTGTAGCCAGAAACGACCATATTTGGACGAGAACGCAGAGCTAAGTTATCAGCTAATGCAAGCAAGCTTGGTTTCATTAGTTGATTTCATAAACAGTAAGGCTGCAACACACAGACACACATATCTATTAATTTGTGTTGAGTAACAGAGAAATAAAATACATTCACTGACTCAAACTGAAGTGCAAAGGTCATGGGCAGGCCGTACCACACAGCAAGACATATAATTTGCCAGATAAACATGAAAACATTTGGTCTTTTGGAACAAAAGACACAGACAGCACAAATACAAGGGAGAGGTCCAGTTCAGTGAATCCATTTAGAAGAAGTGAAAGCCAGCAGAGAGCTACTGGGTACAGCTGCCTGTGTCAGATGCCTGTCAGTCCAAGCACCTACTGTCCAAACTCCAGTGTCCAGATGGATGATTTTTAATGTTGTAAACATGGGCATTTTACATGGGAGCCACTTTCATAGCAGAAATAAACATGGTGGATACCAACACAGGTGGCCGTAGGTGCTAGCTGCCTGCTAGCCTTCAGCCCCACTAGTTCAAGTCACTGAACGGAAGCCCGTTGTCATGTTTATGCCTTTTGGAACAATTTAGTTTAATCACCTGGCAGCTAATATTGTCAGCTCTGTGGTTGCCTCTAAAAAGAAGTTTTTGCTCCAGTTTTGGTGAGCAAAATTATAGTATTTTATTTTCATGCTACTTACCACTAATTAGCAGGTAGTGTATCTTTGTGCACTTTATGGATGTAGCTTTGCCAAGTAATCTTGCTAGCAATAGTTGCACCCTCTGGTGCAAATATTGTAACTTTTGGTAAAAAAAAAAAAAAGACTGTACTTATGCAGCGTATGTATGTATGTAAGTTTTTTCTTTATTTTAACATTGATTCTAAGGAACAAAAAATATCCAGGGAACAACCATGTTCAAGTTTAATAATTCCAATAATTTTCTAGATTGAACTTTGGACTTTTCAGAATGTGATCTGTTTCAGATGTTTCTCTGCATGTGTGTCAGTGTTGTACTCTAGGAGCAAATTTGAGGATGTAGTGAAGATCCTTAATTTTACATGTGTTATTCTTACTTTACTTTAACAACTTCACTTTTCACACTTCTCTGTCTCATTTGTATAAAATAAATTAATTTTATTAAATTTAGAGGAACTGATTTATTAATACTACAGAATCTTTTGTGCTTGATTTCTTTTTCTTTATTGATCTCTTTCTATATATGTTTATGTGTATATTATACATCTCATTCATTTCTGTTTTAGTTGTTAGTCTTTTGTCATTAACTGAGTTAATGAAAAAACTGAGGTGGAGATAAAAAAAAAGTCGATACAGAGATGAAGAAATAGATTTCTACGTCCATATGACGTTTTCAAACTGAACTTTAAGGAGCGTTTAAAGATCACTAGTCAGGCAGGTTAGTCCTGTTATAGCTGAACCTATATCTGTATATATATTTTCTGTGCAGACAGTCTCTCTTTCGCTGGGGTCCTTAGAGCTTTCTTCCAGCCCTGTTCCTCATTAAGCATCTGTCATGGTGCCAGAATCAATAAGCGCACATGGAAGAGAGAAAATATTTCTCCTCTCCTCTCAGCTCCTCTTTGTGAATGGGCTGATCATTAGCAAATTCCAACGTGTTTACCATCATCACCAAGGAAAGACCCTCCTCAGATTTACTGTGCTTTGAGTAATTTGTACTCCTATTACTTCCATCTTTAAAAGCAGCTTTAAGTCCCCCTCCTTAATACAAAGTGCGACAGATATGTGAAAATCATACGCTCCACTTTGGCTTTGCGGAATCATGTATTTTCTCAACTCTTCCAGACACAGATGAAAATGTTTAGTTGTGGGTTTCTTTCTGTTGCTCTTTCCCCTCTTCTGCCCCCTCCCCCCCATTCATCTTAAGATGACGCATCTGTTTCCATACATTGTTGCATGTTTGCTGGCTGGCAAAGACAAACAGAATAGTTTAAACAAAGAGGTGGGTGGTGATGTGCTCTTCTGGCGTGTGTGCGTGCATGCCACCAGGACTACATTAAACAAAAGGAAGAAAGGATGACAGCATCCAACCTCAGTTTGTCATCTACAGTGTAAACGGCCGTACATCACGCTAACATCTTGCATGTGCTCGGCCCAGTCGCTGCAGTCACATATAGCTGTGTCAACACAAGCAGTAGTGAAAACAAAAGGCTGGAAAGAGGGAGCTGAGAAAGAGATGGATAGAGACAAAGGAAAATGGAAAGTTTAACAAAAAGTAAAAAGAGAGAAGTCAGATGGAAGCAGGATATTGGCAATGGAGAAAGAGAGAAGCTGAGGGCAGAATAAATGTTTCCAGTATTAGAGGAAGAGAAGAGATTATGACATGGCTTGGCACCACTCCGTAGTGCTCGTCTGTAACGCACAGAAAGAGTGGGTGGGTTTTCCACCTCACAGAATAAATGATGCGAGGGGAAATGGGAGTAAACAACATCAGTCATTATAATTACTCTCATACGGCTACTCCCATCCACCATCAACCATCCTCCATCCCTCCTCCCTTCACTCTTTTACTCCTGCTATTTTCCATCTGTACTAACTTCCAGTCTCTTGACTTAATTACACCTTTCACTCGATTCTCTCTCACTCTTTTTCTAACAATCCTCGGCAAAGCACATTTCCTTTTTTGACTATTTCCAAATTAACCTATTTGTTTCAGGCCATAGATCTCAGGATTGAACTGGGGAGGTCTGAATCTGAGCTGTAAAGACGAAATGTGAGGCTGTGAAGGTTAGAAAAGCTAGGAGATCAGCATTTGTGTTGGGAAAGACAACAACCAATAAGCCAGCCATAACAGTAATAATAATAATGGAATATTTCTTGATACATTTATTAATTAAATAAAGGCCTTGAGCTAGATACTGCTTTGGCTCTGTAGGTGGACATCTTGCAGCAGAAACATGTCAGCTGTTTCTAAGAACTGGATGTGGTTCCCTCACTGTCTTGGATGTCTCTGCTACTCTGCCTCCCTACTTTTCCTTCTCTCATTTCTCTCATATGATTCCTGGAAAGCTGCAGTATCTTGTTTGAAAAATGTGTCCAACAGGGGCTAGTCCAGGCTTTTTTAATTGTGGTGGCATATGTTGAACCAAGAACCAGGCAAGGAGGCCTATGGGAAATCAGAAAATTCAATCAGAAATAAATACAGTGTTGAAGATTGGCTGAGAAAACATTGTACATGATTTATTAAGCAGGGATCTGTGCCCTAACACAGATGGTAATAAAAGTAGCAATGCCCAAGACTCTGAAAATTGTTTTGATTAACTGTTTTGCGTTTTGGACTGTGGAAGAAAGCTGAAGCACCCCACAGAAAGAAAATGACAGAGAAAAGCCCTCGCCAACCATGAGGTTTGAACAGATTCTTCTGATTCTGTGAGGTAACAGTGCAAACCGCTGCAGCATCGTGCCACCCAGAGTTTAGTGTAGACCAGGGGTGGGCAACTCCAGGCCTCGAGGGCCGGTGTCCTGCAGGTTTTAGATGTGTCTCTGCTTCAACACACCTGAGACAAATACTGTATAGAAGTGATTAGCAGGACTCTGGAGAACTTGACTGCATACTGAGGAGGTAATTCAGCCATTTGATTCAGGTGTGTTGGATCAGGGACACATCTAAAACCTGCAGGACACCGGCCCTCGAGGCCTGGAATTGCCCACCCCTGGTGTAGACCATGTGCCGAGTAGCATTTCACCTTGCCGTTCCTTGCCAGGCTACAATGTTATGCTTGCTGTTTATTAGACACTCTACTGCATTTTTTGAAATTCAGATCAAATTGATCTCAAATGTCATACATTCACAATTTATTCCAAGGGAAACATATTAAGCATCCAAAAGTTCATGGCAATCTATCCAACCCAAAGTTGTTGAGACTCATCACCCAAGGAACTCAAAGGATGTACTGCATAGAAAATCACTAGATTTTCACTAGATAATCTAATCTGCATTTAGATAAGCATAACCTGCAGATCAGGGTACCAGTAAGGTAATGTCCTGGATTGTGAGGTTAAAGAACCAAAATGTAGACTCGGGACTCAAAAGTGACAAACAAAAGGCAAGTTTTATTACAAAGCTGGTAGATCTGCTCCAGAAAAGGCAATAAATGAGGGGTAATCCAAGTTAAGCAGCTATCCAAAAGGCAACAAACAGGGCGCAGGAATACAGAGACTTACAGGGAAGGAACAAAAGACAATCTGAAAAAGGCCACAGTGAAGACAGACTATTTATACACATGAGGGTCATTTGGGCTCAGTCAGGCCGTAAGACGCAGGTGTAGACAATAAGGGCAATCAGACACCGGAGGAAGGTACAAGATACCAACGATGCATGATTACCAAAGTAAAGCAGGAATAACTGAAATAATAAATAATAGAACTAAAGAATTATAAATAACTAGTCCTTTAGTCTAGTTATTATAAATAATAACTAGACTAAAGGACTAAAGGCTCAAGAAATAAACTCAAGTACCAAACTATAGAATTAACTAGAGCTCAAATATAACATCATACATAAGGAAATAAAACGCAGGCTGCAAATAATAATAGAAAAACACTAGAAATAATAAAAACTCTCATGACGAAACCCACAGACAACAACAGGTAATGTGAGAGGAACTCAATGCTTAAAATGTCAAACCTGATTTTAGTGTGGATCACATCCTGAAAACCTCTTCTTCATGAATCGAGGACATTTGATGGCATCTGTCATTCAACCCTAGAAAATCCAGCACAGATAGTCACAAAGAATTAGCATTCTGATGACTGTGCATTGCAGCAATTTGTGAATTGCATTGTTTTCACATTTGAGTTTCAGAACTGTTCTATAACACTAGTGTAAATCTGGCCACAGGAGACTTGGACTTTAAAAATCATCTGGCTTGCTCTTGTAGGAAGAACAGCTATCTCCTCTGCAGGAGATAAAACAGTCGGCCAAGGCAAACAGGTCCCAGAATGGAGCTGAACTCCAGCAAAATCTTCCCTAAACCACCCACCTTGTTGCTTCTGCAGAATAGAAGGAAGGAGGTATGTTTTGTGATGAAAATGGGGCTTCTAAATCTTTCTTCCAAAAAAAAAAACAAAAGAATTGGCAATTTTTTGAGGGGGAATAATGTTATTCATCTGCTTCTAGATGAATGAAAATATCAATAATCCCATGCCTGTTTGTAATCTTTAATTTAGCTAGCTATTCCTCCCTGCTTCTAGTCTATATGCTAAGCCAAGCTAAGGATCTTCCGGCTGTTTCATCATATTTAGTACACAGTGCATGGGGTTCATGTTATTATCAAAATGCCAATGACAAAAGTAATAGGTGCATTACTGAAAGACGCTTTAAAAAATGCCATTCAAATTCCATTTGAAGCAAAACTAATCTACTGGCTCCATTTTAAAGTGTCTCATGATGATCTGACGAATGATCAGCAGAAACTGATGCATACATTTCTTACTCAAGTCAGGTATTTACATACCTCCGGTAACTTTGACATCAATTTGGCAAACAGAGCTTATTCATTCCTGTTACACACATAGCAGCAAACACAAGTCCATGGTTAAATGCCTTTCAAGGTGTCTGTGAGGCCTCAAAGGTAAAACTCCCATTTGTCTGAACCTGGAGTCGAATCAGCACACTATGTGATGTTTCCTGCAGATTTATTCTTGAACTCCCTTTTTCATAAAGAATGTGCAAATCTGCTCCCCTGGATCTCACTCGACTGCGTGTGTGCATATGTGTGTGTCCCATGCAGTCATGTCAACAGAGCAATCATTCATGTAAAGGAGAGTATACACTTAGAGGGTTTAGCTCTGCTGGCAGGTGATGATGGACAAGCCTTTCAGGGAACAAGTGAGGGATGGAAAGAGGGAGGAGGGAGACAGATGGTTGGAAAAGAAGGACTGGAACAGAAAAATCCACAAACCCCTTTGTGTAATTCTCCTTACAAGTGTATGTTGGCAGTAAGAAAGCAAGGAAAGTTAAAAAAAAAAAAAAAAAAGGGAAAAGCTGTCATTGTATAGTGTATTTTCACTCCATTGTCACCCTGCCTGGTTAGAGAGCCATGGCCAAACAAGACCCTTTTCTCTTGGTCAAGAGGACAGGTACAGGAAATAGTCATTCATTAACAAGCTGGAGCTCATTAGCTTTGGTGAAGTACTCTTCAGAATATGTGCAATTCCACCTCTAAGGGCAACTCTGAGTGTGTGTGCATACATGTGTTTGTGAAGGGGCTTAGAGGTGAGGGGGGCTAAAGGGTAAGGCAGTGCCAGCGGAGGTGAGTGTGCAGGTTTGGTGACCTGGGGTCTTTCAGCAGATGAGGGAAATGCTGGTGAGAGAGATCTTAAGAACATTAGAACTCAATGAACCATGTCACTTACAAACAACCATGGGGTCGGCACAGATAATTTACCTTTCAGCATATTTTTCAACACGCTGTTTTTCATTAAATGACTTTTAACCTGCAGAGGTTGCATTGTGATTTTCGTGAGAATTTAAGAACTTGAAACCTCTTCTTTTTTTTCTTACTGTTTTTACTGCCACATCACAATCTGCATGCAACACATTACCTCTGCTCTGAATTCTCATCAAGCAGCAACGTAAAAAAGTCAAGTCTAGTTAGAAAAGTTCAGGACATGATACACAACATGCTACCACCCACTTTTCCAAGTACACCCTGTCATTTGTAAGATGTCAGCCTGCCGTTTTGCACTGGCTGGACAGGATGCAGGAGAGTTGTGTGCCTTTATTGGCTTTAAAAGATAATGACATGCCTGCTGCCCACCGTTTACCGCTGATCCAGGGTCAGTGAGTTCCTTAGCCTCCTTGAGGTTCAGGTTCAGACTGTGGCTTAGGAAAATAGCTCTTGTATTTGTGGTTAGAAATACCAGAAAGGACACTTGTATTTTGATTGAAGCACTTTCCTCCAGGGTGGCTAAAACTTTCTCTCACAACTCTCGAGTATGAGAATAAATAGCTGCCACCCATGCAGTTGACAAGGCGCTTGCACTCTTTCACCATCGGTGCAGCAAGCTTAAGGCCACATGCCCTTTTTCATTACTCTGAACAGGCCAGCTGTATTGTAACTACAACCAATTTCCTTGCAGTCTATAAAGCTGTCAATCAAAATCATGCAGAATAGAGAGTGGAGGTG
>JASGAU010362620.1:0-12559 GCA_030220045.1 Australoheros facetus
TCCTACGCCTATGCTGACTACATTAATAAGCAAAGAGTTACAGCCACTAGTTGTAACAGCTAACATATTAGCATTACACTTCTGGCAGTCTCAGAGCCAGTTTTCACATTTAGCTCCAGTTTTGTCTCTACAAGTAAAAGAAAACTAACCATATTTTAGGATGTGGGTCAACAATAAGCTTTTCTGTTAACTGTTTTCTATCAAGAGTGGATCGAGTTTTTTGGTGGATTCGTCTGTCTGGATGTTAACATTTAATTTGACTTAATAAAAAGTATCCCAAAGGTCTACCTATTAGCATTGGCTGAATCTGCACAAAATTGAGAGACAGCATAGGGAGTTCACTTACTGGGGTTTCTCTCTTAAGGTCATGTGCATGTTGCTCACAAGTTGCCCCTAATTTGTGAGTGATACAGCCACTGTTTGCTAGGGGAAAAACATATATTCTCCAACTGGTTGGCAGTAGCTCTTGGAGGTTGCTGGTTGTTGGGTGAAATCAGTCCCAAAGAAGGTTAGGGGGAAAACAGCATGTAAATGTCTTAATGTCTTTAGCTTGCAACAATTTGTTGTGCTTATCTTTGTTAAATTGAGCTTTAACACACTCGTGCTAAAAGTTCCCTTTTTTCAGTACACAGCTTTTAGATTTTCATTAGAGAGGTTTACCAAATGTATGTTAAAAATAACTCAAATAAATAAAGTTAAGGGTCAAACATTAACAAGAAGAGCCTATGGAGAACCTATAGAGCTCATCTTGAAAGAGAAAATATGTTTGGCACAACAGTGCATTCAGATGCACTTTCAGTGCAGTTCTACTTGCAAGGTCTGCCAGACATGACAGGCTTAAAAAACAAACAAAAACAAAAAAACAGAGAGAGGTTTACCGAAAAAAAAAGTAGATATTACCAACTATTTTTTTATTGGAGCAACAGTTATTAATTCATGATATCAAAGGTAGGTGGAAAGCAAAATCATAGCCTGAAAATGTTCAGAAACATACATTTTGTTCCCTTCAAAGAACAACTGTGACTTTTAAATCAATCAGTGAACACACAGCAAAACTGTTTTTAAATGTCATGAGTCAGGAATGAAGAGAATTTGTTGGACAGCTTAGTGTAGTGAGCACCAAATCTATTTTGAGTCCAAACACTTTCATAATATTAAACAAAGAGAAGAGTAAGGTTTCAATGAAGCAATAAACTAAAAAAAATGATAACTGCATGAATACCTACTGATACTAAGCAATATCATGGGATTGTGTGTATATCACTTGCCGCTTAAGGAACTTTTCTCCTGTCATGTATTTAAGCATTTCATTTAACACTGAAATTATGTGGATAGGTTATTTGAGTTGGTGTCAAGGTTACAAGATTCGTGGCCTGGAATGAGACAATAAAAAAGACAAAACAAAATGTGCTTTGATATTAAAAATGACTAGTTTATCTGTATTGACAGATGTACCTCAGTGGCTGTAATTAAATCATTACTTATAAAGCCTGCACATGAGCCAGCTGTTTTAGTCAATTGTACACCGATATCCAAGCTTTCTTTTATTTAAAATATTATTGAAAGAGTTGTTGCAAGTTATTTCTCTGATCATTTATTTGAAGAGTTTCATTCAGGATTGACAAGGCATCATAATACATACTGTAAATGACACTAATGAAGGTGACAATAATCATTAAATGGACCCAGGGAATAGATTCATTTAAATGTGTGTCCTGTTTAATCTCAGCACTGATCACAACCTTTTATCAAGATCAAGATCAAGAGACTTTATTGTCATTATACGTAAACATACAATGAAAACATACAATGAAATGTTTCGTTCCAGAACACTCATCCAAGAAATAAACAACAGAAACAAACAGGGGGGGACAGGTGTCTGAGGTCAGATTAGAGTACAGTATTGGTATTAAAAGGAAATGTGCTGCACTGATTTTAGCTGTCTGACAGATAATTAGATTTAAGTTTACTTATCCTTTCAGAAATTCCATTTTTGCCATGTGGCAACTATCATGCAACTATACAACAATAAAAACATCAGGATTAGATTAGATTAGATTAGATTAGATTAGATTAGATTAGATTAGATTAGATTAGATTAGATTAGATTAGATTAAACTTTATTAATCATTTTAAAAAGATTCCATCAGGGAAATTAAAGATTACAGAGATTAAAATTTTCTTCACATACAAAAGTTTGACATGGTGTTCCACAGGGTTCTGTGCTGGTACCAATACCAAACCAGTTTTACATTATACACACTTTCCTTGGGCAAGGAACATCTCATACATTTATACTGCTATGCAGATGATACTCAGTAATATTTATCATGAAACCAGACAACACAAATTGTTGTATGGATATGAAGGCCTGGATCTCCTGTTTTTTGTTTTTTGTTTTTGCTTCTAAATTCAGGTAAAAATGAAAATTCTGTATTTCTACAGATCTCAGAAATATGGTGTCCAACCAAATACTTCCTCTGGATGGTATTACCATGGTCTCCAGTAATACTTTGAGGAACTTTTGAATCAAGATATGCCCTTCAACTTGCAACAAATTTCAGCCTAGGCATGGTTACCTTGTGATTACACCCTCACACTGCATTCTTTCATCTGAGAAAAATTATCAAAATTAGGAACATCCAAATTCAGAGTGACTCAAAAATAGTGGTTTCCTTTGTTGCATGCCTGAACAATTGCAATTTATTATTATGAGGTATTATATTATTTTATAAAAGCTTGCTGAAAGTCCTTCATTTGATTCAAAATGCTGCAGTGAGAATACGAAGAGGGACTACAGAGAGAGATCATACTTCTCCCATTTGGTAACTCTTCATTTGCTTACTGTTAAATCCAGAATTATAAGAATGTCATTCTTCTCGCATATAAAGTCCTAAATGAATAGGATTCATCAAATCTTTAAGACCTTATTGTACCATATTATTCCAGTAGAGCTCTTTGCTCTCAGAACGAAGGCTTACTTGTGGTTCTTCAAGCTCTCAAGAGGACAATGGGAGGCAGGGCATTCAGCTATCAGAACTAGCCCCCAGTTTAGGTTTAGGAGACAGACACCCTCTCTATTTACAAGATTAGGCTTAAAATTTTCCTTTTTGTTAAAGTTTAATAGTTTGGGCTGTGAAAGATCCCAGGAAGCCACTATGCATGTCATTAACTTTTTGTCTA
The DNA here is from genome assembly GCA_030220045.1 of Australoheros facetus. NCBI lineage: Eukaryota > Metazoa > Chordata > Actinopteri > Cichliformes > Cichlidae > Australoheros > Australoheros facetus. The sequence continues at coordinate 3,184 of JASGAU010362620.1, forward strand.
TGGTCTCCTGTAGTTTATGTTCTGTCCTGTTGCTGTTCATGTGTCTCTATGCCCCTTTTTTCTCTGTCTTTCTCCTCATCTACCAGCCTGTTGCAGCTGAAGGTTGCCCCTCCCTGGGGTTCTGCAGGAGGTCTTTTTCTGTAAAACAGCAATCCTTTCTCCCTACTGTTACCAAATGCTTGCAAATAGGGGATCATCTCATCATTGGAGTTTGCTCTTTGATAGTTATGGTCTTAATTTTATGATTTCTAATCCTTAATGGGAGTCACTGTCACTGCTTGTGGTGTATTAGACATTTTTATGCTTTCTTACTGCTTTGAACAGAGATGCATGAAAAAATATGTAAGCATGTGTTCTACACAATTTCACTTCAATTTGTGCCTTGTTATTCAGGAGTTCTTACATAAAATGATAAGGTTGTAAAAAAAATGTTTCTTTTATCATGGTGTTTTTTGTCTAACACAGTCCTCCTTTGCTAATCCATTGCTTTTATTTATTTATTTTTTTTTTCAGTTTTCCTAATAAGGTTTCTAGCAAGGCCTTGGTCTTGACTGAATGTTGTTTGTGAGATTATATCACCTGTCTGGCAGGATGGAGTTTTCATTAAAACAATGTGTAATCATCAATTTGATGACACAGATGGTAGCGCTGAGCACTTTGGGGCATACTGATAATTCAGAGGCAGTATTAAAAACATGAAACTCAATTAAGCGATCATTGCACAGCTGACCCAGGTTAAAAAAAAATCATAGTGGTTAATTATAATCAATTTTCAAGACAGTTTTCTAGCCATATTTTACTTGATATCACTGCTGTGGAAAATAAGGCCACAGTTCTGTCCCTTCTGAAAGCCAGGCTCTCATCCACTAATTTTGGTCATTCAGTGCATTTTACCATAGACCATGGATGTCTTTTGTTTTTGTTTTTGCTTTCATTGAAGGGGTACAAAAATGTCAGTTCTTAAAAAAATGCTGCATTTTAGTAAATTATGGGGACAGTTTATTTCAGACTGACACAAGCATTTATACCAATTTGTTGCAAAGAAAAGTGAGCTCGATTTGGATTTTTTCAACAGGTGTAAATATTTTGGATATATTCATCTTCACTCCTTGTTCTTGTCCTTCCAACATCCACATTATGTAAGTAAACTCTATGAATGGAATAGTAAATGTACAATTTTAGCTGATCTGAAAAGCCCTTTTTGTATGTTTTGAAGCTCAAAACAAGAGTCAAGTTCGACTTGCCTCCCAGTTCTTACCAGTTTCCTCTTCCCAGAAATCTTCAGTGTGTCATCCAGTTGCCTGTGGCTGTTTTGGAAGCGCTCTGTGGCTTAGTGAAGCTAATTCAATTCAGATTCAGACTGGGAATACTAACCTTCCTACCCACTCACTCGCCACCTGTCTAGCCTCTTCTCCTCTTCTCTCCTAGTAGAAGAAGCAAGCCCAGAAAAATTACTATTGTTGCAGATCTCAGTTGCTGTAAATAAACCTTTTGAACTGTTATTGTGGTCTGCATCTGTTCTTGGTTACATCTGTTCTGAGTGCAGTATAGTAGGCATATAAAAATCATAGCTTCCAGGTCAGAAAAATTAAGCCAATGCAGAAGTACCTGCATTCCAACTGAAGGACACCAGATGGCGATAGCTGTGGTTGCAAACAACTTTCTGACTTGCCCTTTGTAAACATTTTCCAGTTCAGTTTATGGACTCAGTCATTCATTTTTGGTCATATTGAATAAAAAAAATCAAAACTATAAAACTGCAGAATCCATTCACATGAAATGTGACTGACCTGTGATAATGGGATGAATTAACAGTTACCATACTTTGGGTTTTACATTCATTGAAAATTCATAAACAAACACTGACACTTAAATCTAAAGAAATGTGCCCAATTGACCTTTGTGATGGTGTTTCATGCTCCCATAATTTCCTGCAAGGGTGTAAGATATTCCCCATTGTCCCCACTGAGGGCCCTGCAAACCTATGTAGATGATGTGAGTCAAGTTTAAGAGTAGCTGTGGAGTAGCTATTTTGTAATAATGCACAAATATTATGGTGTGATGTGTTTTAATAGTTTTATTGAAATTTTATGCATTATATGTATGAATGTGTGCTGATGATTGTTATCAGTGGGTGAACCACAGACAGTTTTCCACTAATATGGACAATAAAGCAGTTCTATGCCATTCTTCTAAGTTATAATAATGGAACAATTCTTCCCCTTTGTGTTTTTTGTTTCACCACTATTCCATAAAAACAGATTCTCACTCCCATCTCACTGTGTGGTGGTCCTCAATAAGGACCCCATGGCGTCATATTTGACAAAGTACTTAAGCATCATTTTTCAACAACAACACCTCGCTGATAAGGAACTATAAATCCTACAAAAATTCCACATACCTTTTGTTTTCACTCCCAGTTTGGTTCCAGCAGTGAAAATTTGGCTACAGGCTCATGGCATGTATTTCAGATGTTGAGGGACTTCTTCTAAAGTCTTTAAGGCTATGCTGCTCATGGATAAATGATGGTTCTCAATTTCTTAAAATGTGATGCCAAAGCTTCCCGACTGATATATAGAAGATTAGGAGCTAGATTTCCCTCTGTATGAATGCAGCATAACACCAAAAATGGTATAAGCTGTGTCACCTTCACACAGCAGGTCTATCAAAAGAATGGGCCAGATATCAATCATTCACAGTAGGCATACACCCACACAGGTTTGAGAAAAGGTCTAATCAGACAAAATAAGCAGAAACACCTGTGTGGGTGGGCCATGGGTAAGAAGAAGCTGTAATTCTGTTCTGAAGTGAATTCACTGTGATTTAGTGCTTCACAGCACACTTGCTGCAATATACAGCATGACAGCCAAAATTTGGGATCACAGCTATAAACTTTTTTCCATTTTTTTAGATGATATATTTTCATTATTATGTGGAATGTAAAAGCAGAGCCAAGTCGTTGTGAGACATATCGGAAGATTATCTGTAGATTTAAAATATAGCATATAACAAGCACTTTATTATTGATGTGTAGCAGAGTGTTAGGCGCTCTGTAACATGCGCACTGGGTGGAAGAGTGATGATGTCCTAATGTGTCAGTGTTTATTATAGAAAAGCTCACCATTCCCCATTGGCCATATGAATGTGCACAAACACTGTTTCACAGGGAAGCTCCAGAATAAAAGTATCATTTTTATTCAGTTTGGCTTTGTGCTGTATCAGATTCACTGAAAGGCTCGTTTTCTCAGGAGAGGGCAGTACTTTAAATTAAGTGGTTTTCATCCTGCTGAGCTGAGTTCACCCTTTCCATAATAAGTAATTTTTCACTCATCATGCTTTCTGCATTGGTCTCCTCTTGTACTGATGTTGCTTTATGACCTTTAATAAGCAATGTCTACAGCATCTATAGGGCGACTTAAGTGATTGAACTGAATACCATTAAATCAAACAAGTCTCTAGACCTCAGTCCCACAGGCCTAGAGTCTGCTCAGCAATCCCCCTGACAATCACCGGTTGCTAGGGAAAAACAATCTGCATTCTCTGACCAAATGGCAAGTGGTTGCTGCAGGTTAAAGGCAGTCACCAGGTGAAATCAGTTATAAAGAGGAACACAGTGCTGCACCAATGACTTCTTCGTGATTGCTTTGGTCACCGGCAGATCACCACAGTCACACGCAGAGGATGCAGACTTGTCTGCAAAAACTTGCTAACTACTTGCCAAGTGAAAAACTTGAAATAGTGTGACAAAAGCTATAAAGAGTGAATGTATGCCTTCAAAGTAAAAAAAAAAAAATGTCTTACCACTGCAAAAAATACATTTCAAAAGGCTCAAGTTTTACTCTGAATGCCAACAGTGACCTTTCCCAGTTTGCTTTGCACTTTTCACAGGCACAGGCTGCTCTCTAGGCCTGCGTGACTGTGACTTTGGCAACCAATTTCATAGTGACTCCAGCACAATCCAGCAACCATTTTCCAATTGCTTGGGGAATGCACATTTTTCCCTAGTGACCAGTGGTTGCCAACCAGTCTCTAGCCATGTGTGACTGAGACCTAAATCAAAGTACTTTGGTGGTAAAATGAGTTTCTTTTATACACATATATCCATATACTGAACAGTTAAAGGTACTTTCTTTTATTAATAGATATGTATGAAACCTTTGGCATTACAAACTTCATAACAGCAACACAAAACAGCAAAAACTTCTCAGCCCACAACTTCCAAGTATGGAGTATGTTTATAAATAAAAGGTTTTCTCTTTTTCAATTTGCAGCAGCAACACCTGCAAGAAATTACTGAATCAGGACTAGATTGTTATGCAATACATAATAACCCCCTTTAATCTCCACCTTCGCCCAATCAGTTTATGCTCAGAAAACCCTGACCAAAATGACAAATATCCATAACAAAAAGCTTTTCTGATATAGTGGATATTTCATATCTATGTGATTGAAAACAAATAGCAAGACAGTTCTTTGTACTTTTACAGTTTATATTACTGTAGCATTGTCTACAAGGGAAAAAAAAACCTGCTAAATTTAGGCAAATAAAAGAACTCGAACAAGGTTAGTGAAAATCAAATAACCAGAGCTGAATGTTGTAAGAAGTGGGAAACAAACCACAAACCACAATCTTCAATATAAGTCCTTTGGACGTCGCTGTCTCAGTGCCAGACTGTCACCTCAGCATTTGACAAAGAACAAATATCTTTCAGAAGCAAAGAGTGCACGTTGCAAATGTTAGGCTCACAGATCACTGTGCAAATGTTGAATTAAAGTGAAAAGGGGCAAGATATTTGGAAAAAATTAAAAGAAATGCTTGGCACTGTACAGAGAAATGAGGAACAGTTAAATCTGTCCACTCTCATATGCTAAAAGATAAATAAGAGCCGAGGCCATTTATCAAGGCAATATATTGCATTTGAGGACACTCCATTTCCCTTTAAACCTCAGTTTGATTTTACAGAACACTTAAACTTACTGCAGCTCTTAAGACAAAGAAGAGCTTTTTCTTCACTACGGTGTTGCCAAGATCAGTTTCTGCAATTTACTGCATCAGCTGAAACACGGCACTTTTATGATGGTCTGGTGGACCATCATAAAAGGCATTGCATGCACACCAACCCTCTTTTTTTTGTTTTCCAGCCACCAAAGCACCTTCTTCCTAGTCTTCTCTTTTTCTTTCTTCTTTATGCATCCTGTCCTCTTGAAGGCCCCCCATTAGTTTTAGTTACTGTCTCTCTCTCTCTGTCTCAGATGGCAAATCAATACAAAACTGCCACTGGCATCGCAGAATCCTCTTAGTCTCTGCGCTGATCATCTGCTCTTTTTATGGGCATCTGTATTAATTAGAGTAAGCTATGCTCACAGCCTCGATTGCATAATGAAGAATGGTGCAGACATGTAATGATTTATAACAGAAAAACACTGGCTGGTTTGTGCTTTCAATGAGCAAAAAAGTATTTGTACTCATTTCCAGTCAAGTATGTGATTGGTGTGTTTATTTAGTCAGGCATTCATTTAATCTTTTTCGCTGTGAAAACTAGCTCTTTACTGGAGTCAATTAACTACAAAATCTTTCTAAAATCCCAGAAGCCAGAAGGGATTAAGTCCTTGATTTTTGTTTCACTTTGAATTATACTCAACATACAGGGTGGGAGCTTCACATCTGGATAACATCCACCAAAGATGAACGGCATATTAAAAATAACCTCTTTTCATTCTATTTTTGGGGCTTGTGAGTCATCCTGAGAAACCTTTTTTTTTTAAAGAGTCCTAATATATTTATTACAATGATATGCTAAAACTGGACTGGGCTGAAAGGTTTGTGAATTAGTAGTCTCTCCAGATCTTGGTCTGTGTATTTTATATGATTGTCACTGGGCTAGACTGCCTGTTGGCATTAGTTACTTGTGAAGATGGACCTTAAAGCAGTCTCAAATCATCAAGTCTTTATGTAGGAATCATATATGAGTGCACTGTTAGAGGGCCTACATATTTCTGGGAATGTGGGCACTTTGGTGCAAGTAATTGAAAAGAAGGTATAACTCATGGTTTCTGGGTCCACAAATATGTATATTTGTGTTATTATTATTCAAGATACCAGTAATGTATTGAGTTGTTGTGACACTGTATACTTTAAAGACAAATAGAAATTTGACTTTGGTGGATTTTTCTAAAAATGTAAAACTCAAATCACTTCCATACCTGTGTGTCAGTCAGAATCTGATCTGACTGCAAAGCAGTGCAAAATAAATGTGCACACACCAGAGTGGCATATCTACATATGCATAATTAAGCCAAGAAGCTGTTTAGTAACAGCTGTGCTCTCTACCTGGGATTCAAATCACACAGGCACTCTGGATCCTTTCCGAAGGCAAGATTAATGTTCTTCGCCGGGTATACATGCCCTAGCCATAATAGGCCATTACTGGCAGCATTAAACTGGCAATGGTCAAGTTTTTTGTTTGTTTGTTTGTACAATGTAACAGCTATAGAACAAATTCTGTTGGTTCCCTATGAGCTTCACTTGGACTATTCAATTCTGTCTGCCACTGGATATGAAATCTCCCAGGAAAATGAAGGCTTGATTGAATGACCAGAACAGGCCAATGATACTGATTCTGTTTTCCTCAGGTGGCTGGAATAGCAGATGGTGGAACAAGCCAAGCAGCTCTACGAGGCAAAACAAAAACAAGGCAAAAAAGACAACAACAGAAACTTCAAGTAATACAAGACTGAACCCTCAGATGGATGACTAAGTTGGCTTTTCTAATCTGTCAGGAAGTAACAAGGCCTGATAATCATTATTCTAATAGAAATGGGCGTTTTAAAACAAAAATGTCACAGGCAGTGTCATTTTCTTCAAAATGTGTGCCTATGTTTTGTTTGTGAAGCAAAAAATACTAATTTACAGTACATAGACACAAATGCATCCATCCCACCCGGGGGTGACTAGAGTCTCTCCCAGCTGTTTAAGAGCAGAAGACAAGTTACACCCTGAACATGACGCCAGTATATTGCAAGGCTAACACAGGAAGACAGGTAATCATTCAGTCTGGTGGATTGAAACCCAGGACCTTCTTGCTGTGAGGCAACAGTGCCAACCACACCATGCTGCCCCAACACAATAATAATTTATTATTATTATAAAAATGCAATCTACTTTATTTGCAATTAGTAAATGAGTAATAGGTTATCTGTATTGACGCAAATAAAGACCAAATCATCCTATTAATATTTTTGTGTTGTGTCAGACTCTGATAGTAACAGCACACCTGGCATAATGCCTGTCCCTGCCCGACACAAACAAACTCTCCCTGCAGCTGTAATCTTCACCAAGACAAACGCTCTCCACAGATGCATGCTTCCAGTGACAGCAATAGAAGTATTTCACACTTATTTCAATGAAGAGAAGCTCACTCTAAAAATCTACTGCTTGAAATACTGTGATGGCTTTTCATGTGCTGCCAAATTTAAGTGGTGTTTTGACACAAAACTTTCCCCCTGGGCCTCTCATACAAACTCAAACTGGTAGCAGAGCTCACCGCTAGTGAGTGACCAGGATTCAGTGCTGGATGAAGTGCTTGTCTTGGCTTGTGTGTATCGCTTCTCAGGCAATGAACACTAAAACCAGTGTACTCAACACAAGGCTCAGCAGATAAGAGCAAGACACAGATTATAAACCCCCTTGGTAAAATAATGAAAAAGCCGTATTCCCATGAAACTTGTGTCATCTTTCTGATTTAGTAGAGGAGAAAAACATGAAAGACTTTGCTGCCTTTATTTTTCTTTTGCTAAACAGACATATCACTGTTCAAATACACTATACCCATAGCCACTGTTAATACAGAAAGCATCCAACCTGGATTTAGGCTTCAGTTTGATTGTTAATTTGATCTTCTGCTAATGAAACTTTCATTTCAGTGTATTCTACAAACACTGTACACAAGTCTAATAGCTCTGAAAGCTCTGATTTCATCAGCTTTTAATAAGGGTGCAATGTTCTGTGAATCACAGTTCAGCCAACAGCAGCACTCTCAGTCACGATTCAGGGCAGCTGTGGTAAATATGGTAGTACAGTACATCTTTGCACAGATACTGAACAACTCCAGAATAACTCTGAAGTAGCATTTACCATTTCACAGTTCCATACAATGTTGTGTTGATTACACTGACTGTCCTAAATGTTAATAATGAACCAGGTGTCAGAGAGAGACAGGCTTTCTAGCATGGAATATTTATTCTGACAAGAATGTCTGAACAATAATTACACAACTGCGGATTAATTGTGGATATAATCATTGCCAGACCACTTGGGATATGATGTTTGAGCTGACTTCAAAGTACTGAAAGCTTTGTTAGGTACACCTGTTCAACTGTTTGTTCACACAAATATCGAATCAGCCAGTCACATGGCAGCAGCTCAATGCATTTATTCAAGTAGACACGGCCAAGACGACCTCCTGAAGTTCAAACTGAGCATCAGAATGGGAAAAAAAGGTGATTTAAGTGACTTTGGATGTGGAATGGTTGTTGGTGCTAGATGGGCTGGTATTTCAGCAACTACTCATCTACTGGGATTTACTGACATAACCATCATCAGAAAATGTCAGTGAGCAACAGTTCTCAGGGTGAAACAGCTAAAAGCAGACTACAGGCAACATGAAGGCATGGATCATCATGCTTGTATGTATCGAAGGTTCAGGCTGCTGGTGATGTAATGGTGCGGGGGGGTATTTTCTTGGCATACTATATCACCCCTTAGTACCAAATGACCATCATTTAAACACCATGTCCATCCCTTTACGACTCAACTGTGCCCATCTTCTGATGGCTGCTTCCAGCAGGATAGCAGGATGTTATCATCTCAAACTGCTTTCCTGAACATGACAATGAGTTGACTGCACTCACATGACCTCTGCAGTCACCAGATCTCAATCCAGCGCAGCACCTTTGGGATGTGGTGGAACGGGATATTCATATCATGGATGTGCAGCCAACAAATCTGCAGCAACTGTGTGATACTATCATTTCAGTATGGAACAAATTATCTGAAGAATGTTTCCAGCACCTTGTTGAATCTGTTCTACGAAGAAGTAAACCAGTTGTGAGGGCAAAAGGAATGCCTGATAAAGCAGCCAGTGAGTGTACATTTTTACCACTGAATTTTTAATTTCACCATAGGGATGTTATTGCAGTAATTCAGTTCAATTCAAAGTCAAAGTAGACTATGCAGTGTTCTATGAGCAGACTCCATTTGAATATTCATGAAATAAGCACACTGCTATTTGGACCAAAGCAGGGGTGAAAGCAGTTTTGAATTCTTGCCGGTACTATGACAAAAACACACAAATTAATTTTTATATATATATATATA
>JASGAU010362624.1:2500-29451 GCA_030220045.1 Australoheros facetus
TTTGGGAAAAACTCAGTTCACAGCATGTGTGTTGTGGGTGTAGTTTTGCCAACATCTAAACATCTAGCTATACAACACACCATTTCTGCCCATAAACTAATGGATCGTGTGTTTTGGGGCATCCATGAGGTCTCTTTTGACCGCTACAGTAGTATCAGGAGGTGCGCTGTGGGTATTATGTTTCAATAATCCAGCTGTCAAAAAGTTCCCATAAACTGTATGCCGAGTGCATTGCTGTGGCTGCTGATGACTTTTAAGCTTTCTGGGAGTTTGCAGTGTTATCAGATTAGTTCTACACGCTGTCAATCAAACCTAAATGCAGCAGGACAGCCACCTGTTGAAACGGGGGTGAAATGCATGAAAACCTCAGTTAGCCGTGAGGCGGGCGTTTGGAGTCACACTTCAGAGCTGCGCTTTGAAGCACCTGCACTTTGTAAGGTTGACACACCATCGAAATGTCAGTATTGAGCATCCCATCATTCACACACATTCAAACAGCATTTTAAGCAGTTTATCAGACGCATAGGCTAGTAGTTTGAGTATCTTGCTCAAGTGATAGACTTATTCATTTGTGTTTTCTCTTTATTAGACTGTGCATAATGTACATCACTAAAAACTGACTGATGTGTTTTGGGTGCAGGTGATGGTCATAGTGCTGGGGAATAAAACAGACCTGCGGGAGCGTCGTCAGGTAGACCTCGAGGGAGCGCAGCAGTGGGCACGAGGCGAGAAGGTGAAGCTGTGGGAGGTGAGCGTCACCGAACGTAGCTCGCTCATCGAACCCTTCACCCAACTCACCAGTCGCCTCACGCAGCCTCAGAGCAAGTCTGCCTTCCCTCTGCCTGGGCGTAAAAGCAAAGGGGCCCCGTCCAATGACATCTGACACACCTACCTTCCTGCTTCTAATAATAATGTGCTGCATTCACTTGGACAAGCTTTCAGTTTAGCAATGGGACTCATTTAACAATTTTGGAAATACAGCAGATTGATTTTTCTCAGTGCTAATTGAGCTAATTGATGGCCTGCTTCATGTACAGACCTGGACAAAGGATGTGGTTAGACAGGAAGACTGAAAACTGGCTAAGTTCAAAAATACACAGGAAGACAGGAATGATGATCTAATACAGGAATGTCAATTTTTTTTCTTTTTAAGTGGTAATTACACATTGGAAATATTTAGTAAGGTCTTTGTAGTAGCTCTGTACCTGCACAGTGAGGCTCTGGCTGAGAGCACAAGACCTCAGGGAGCTGCATCTGGCTTTTTCAGACATTTCATGTATTTCTATTTAAACAGTTGTTTCTTCCGACTGCAGTTTCTCACAGGCTCATTGGTCAGCTCCTTACCAATCACGTTAGCCAATGAGCATATCTGGAAAAACATGCTTTTCCCTTTCTCTATACTCTTAGAATGAACAAATTTACAACATTTAAATATTCATTATGAACTGAAACTCTTGACTCAGACCATCGTCTGGAAAGTGTTTACTGGTCACAGAGGGCTCTCCTCCTATAGACTCATATAAATGGAAGAGTTACCGCAGGTATCAGCCCCTGAATGTCATTACAAATAATGCAGGTTTTCCATCTTTTATACCGTCTGTGACTAAAGCCTGAGCTCACTGCCTGCAGGCTGTAGCCGGGGACACTCCACAGAAGTGTAGCCAGCTGACATGTTTCAAGTTAAACCTGTACATTGTGGAACCACATTGTGTGGGTGTGACATTGTCAGAAAGATAATCTACCCATTACTGTGCAAAAGTCTTGAGCCACCCCTCAAGACGATGTGCGATTTATTGTGTAAACATAAATGGAAACATAAATAGAGCTTGTATCTTTATAGGCAAACTTTCTTGTATTTTCTTTAGTCTTTGGGATTAGTCCTCCAGGCTTCTTGAAGTACATCCAAAAGCTCTTCTTTGGATGTCAAGATGATCCCATTCAGTGATGAGGCCAGTCCATGACTGACTGTTTACTGCGTTTTTCTATCCGGGTATGCTTTTACAGTATGTTAGGAATAACTGTCATCCTGAAAAATGAATCCCGCGTCAGGTCTTTGCTGGATTTTATTTTCCTATTTCTTGAGGGCAGGGTTTTTCTTTTTGTCCTGAACTTGTCCACTTTGCTCATTCTTTAAGGACACGCTGCACACCATTCCAAGATATGCCAAGTTTTCATATAATAGCTCTTTGGGAATCGCCATGTTGGTGTAAAATACTTTTTATGCCCATCGATCTGTTACTTTGACATTTTGAGACAGGCTGCTAGTAACAAAGTGCCTAAAGATGTGATTTTAAATTGGATCTCTGCTAAGTTGTCTGTCATGTGTAGAAACAACACTTGTTCATTCCTCAAGTTTGGTGCCTTTTTATTTTTATTAAATGTTAAGCCACTTAACACTGATCAACCATTCCTCTGAAAATGAGTGAAAGCAGCCAGAGTCCAAAGAAAGACTTTGATAGAACTGACTGCAGATCTATGATTCAAGACCACTTAAAAAGATACAAGTCTGGCTCCTGGAGGCAAAACCTAAAGAAATGAAGGGTGACTCAACTTTTGCACAGTACTGTACACATGGATTTAAACACCTTTTGAATATAGTGCTCTATTGCTCAAAACTGCTCCTGCTTTTGGTGGCATAAATGTTGCATTGGACTGATCAATACATCTGATCAGTTCATTAGGTAACATCTGCTTTACCTAATAAAGTGGATAGTCATGTTATAGTTAAATGGACACATTTTAGATGTATAGGTATCAGGAGCTTTTTAGAACAAGCAGGTATTAAAATGCTGTGTGTGTGTGTGTGTGTGTGTGTGTGTGTGTGTGTGTGTGTGGGGTTGATCATTTTGGATGGTTAAAAACCCTCTTAGAAAAATGTAGCGTGGGCAAACGACGTAGTGCCAAAGATCTGTGAAACACATTTTTGTTTACAGGTAGTTTTACTGTTTGGTTCTCCCCCCCGCCCCCACTTCAAATGTGCATTACAAGTTAAACAATAGGTCTTATGTCACTAGATTACTTGCATGAATTACTAGTTGCAGTCAGATTTCAGCAATCTATACCTTTTCTAAAACAGGAAGCTAGTATTCCCTGTTAATTGCCATTCAGTATGAATGCAGTGTTCCTTCTTGTCCAGTCACTTAGTATGCCCTGGTAGCAATAATATTCTTGGTACTGCCTTCACTTGTGATGTATGATTTCATAATGTTTGGCATCAGTTGCACTCCAGCGCGTGTCTCCAGTCTGCTAGTTAAAGCTGTGTTTGTGTGAGCCTTTCTAACAGTAGTCGGTGCTGAGAGGAAATATTTTTTTAACTAATTTATTTTTGTCACTTTAACGATCCACATTCCTTGACTTCTGAAAATGATGATGGGTGAAAGATGCTGTCATTAAAATGTTTAAAGATGAATAATATTTAATGTGCTGCTAGTAGAACAGAGGTGAAATATGCCACCACTGTAATGTACTCTGCGCTGTAACGCTCTTAAGATGCACTGAATAAAATGTAACCCCTTCATATTAACGCCTCTGAAATGATGGGAAACAAATGGGTTGGGTTCAGTTCATGGTCATGTTTAATTCTTAAAGGGAGAAACAGTACTGCTGTTCATCAGTACGGAACACAAATCACAACCAATATCAATCTAAACATGTCTACATGTGGAAAACAACTTTCTCTATTACCAGGAGTTTCCTCCAAGCCCGGCGGCCCCTTGGCCCAAGCATAGGGATTCCCTTTATCTTTTTTTAACAAAGAGTTTATAACTTTTTGTTAAAGTTACTGCTTTCATACGCAGAGGAATTAGCGCTATAAGGAAATATGAAAACCTTCAAATGGTAAGACTCACTCGTTCAATTCTGAATCACTTTACTGAAGTCGGAGGGCTGTATGTGAATGAAGTTAACTGTAAATCAGTGCCCTTCTGCTGGTAAAAAGCCTGTTAGCTTCTCTTTATTGTCTTCAGCAGCAATTTCTGCACAGAAGTAGTGATCTGCACCTGTACAGTCTGTGCCACTGTAAACTGTATGGCTGCTGAGTGGTGCTGTTAAGTGCTATGTTAAATCCCTGGCCGCCGGCTCTAACAAATGTTCTGGCAGGAGCCCCGAACACTAACTGGAACTTTAATACAAGTGGAAATTTACACTGACATCATTGACTGGGAATCATGCTGTGACATATTTCATCTAGTAGTTAAGTATTAATGTCCATCTTCAAGCACAGGCTAACTATTTAAAGAGAAAACACTAAATGTGCTCTGATTATAGTCAGGCCAAAAGATAACTTAAGAAAAATACAATAAACAACATAATGTCAGGATTTAAGACTTCAATTCCAAGATTTAAAAAACAAAAAAAAAAATCCCCCTCCCCAGGTCATCCAGCCAGCAGCTGCTCGGGTGATTATGTGGCGTAGCGTTTGGTCCACTGTTTGGCTATCCTGTCGTGTTCAGGTCTGTTCGTTGTGTACTGTGTGGCAATGCTTCCAACCAGAGGGTCCGCTGTCAACAGATCAACACATTTATTTGCAGAGCTCCTCCTGGGCAGTACAGTAAGACTTTCTCTTTATGGTACTTTACACAAACATATTTATGGGTTATAGTTTGACCTATTTTTTTTTTTTTGTGTGAGTGAAGAAATGACCATGACAGAAAAAATTCAAGATCCCCCTGACAACACAACAGTCTTCATTGGTTTATAATTACAGCAGCAGTGCACACCAAAATCACACCGGCATAACCGGTGCCTGTCATCTGTTCTTTCAACAATGTGAAATCACGGCGTCGAAAGAACGAGCACTTCGCATGATGATGGACACGCTCTTCTGCAGAATGTTGCATGTGTGTTATGTTACACAGTAGCTCTACCCCAGCTCACTCCACAGTACTCACTGTGGAGATGGACTGGCATTTAAATAGTGCTTTTCTAGCCTCACTGGCCACTCGGAGCTCTTTGGAGAATATGTCACATTTACACAGAGAGCTTTATTGAACTCACTCAGGATCCTAAATTGGTCACGGGTGTGAGGTAACCTAACATGCATGTCTTAACTGCCTGTGGGATGAAAGCCATGGAGGCAAAGGAAGAGCATGCAAACTTCAGAGGTCCTTAATGATCAGGAGATTTAAAACAGTGTTAAGCACCACAGTAAATTTAATCGAAATCTGTAAGTGGACAGTACTCGTGTTAAACATTTGACATTAACTATATTTAACCACAGCTTCCCATAAAGTTCCTGTATGTATGGAGACAATATGCTGCAGCAGCCGTCAATTTAAAAAAAAAAAGAAAAGAAAACTGTTTTTGTGGTGCTGTAATGTGACTCCTGTGTTTCATAATACCAAATTTATTGGCAGGGCTTTACATGAGCTGTGATTTCTAAACAGGATCACATAAATATGCCTCTAGTTTCTTTTTATATGGCAGCTGCTGAAAACACTGTGGGAGGAACAGAGGACTCAAACACTGAAATTCATTTAAAACTATGGACTCTCACAGGCCGCTCACACCTCTGTCTGCCTGCTGATGGTAGGCGTGCTGATGTTGTCCATAGATGCTGCCAGAGTGCATTTTCACCCATAAATGCTGCTGACTCTTCAATAAAGAGTGAGTTCTAAAAGGTTCTAATATTTAGAGATTTAAGCTGCTAGAGTTTTAATCTGTAAAGTCTGTAAAATGCTGCAGTCACAGCAGATTAGGGATAATGAATTACACCCTACTAGGACCCTTAAAAGACCTGGGAATCATGCCTAAATGTTCTCTGCTGAAACATCCTCTGAGATCACAGAGCATACTTAAGTTTTACTAGTTTCTCCTCCTAACACACGCAACACATGTCAGATGTGGAGTGAAGCCGACAGGTCAAGTGAAGATTATGCTGACTGAGTCAATTACAACACATTATACTAAGTACAATAGAAGCTCCTCAAGAGTTCGATCGAGCATAATGAGAGTGACACGGACGGGGAAAGCACTGCTGTCGAGCTTTTCAGATATGCCGGCTCACTTGACTACAGTAAAGCTGTACCCTGAAATAAATCTAAACTGATGACGCTTTGCTGTCAACTTATATCAGCTCTCCTGCTCCTGATGCATGTCACAGTAAACACAGGACCTAGAACTGAAATTAAGAGACTGGCCTGCTGTCACCAATGACTGTTCCAGCTTTTTGGATCTGATCAGTTCATTTTTATATAGCAACAAATCAAAACAGTCACTTCAAGGCGCAGAAGAGAGGACTGAAAGATGAAGGCTCTGCCGCCCAGTCTACTCTGAAGTAAACTAGGAACCACAAGTAAGCCAGCAGTCTGAGAGTGAAGTGCTCTATTGGGGTGATATGGTACTATGAGGTCTTTGAGATAAGATGTGGCCTGATTATTAAGTATTCTTGTATGTGAGGAGAAGGATTATAATTTAAATTCTGGATCTAACAGGGAGCCAATGAAGAGAAGCCAGTACAGGAGAAATATGCTCTCTCTTTCTAGTCCCTGTCAGCTGCAAGTACAGTGACAGGGACTAGAAAGACATGTTTCTCATTGTGCATCCCTATGAGAAACATCTCCAAACCAGAAGTATCCAAGGGAAAAATACATCTTTAGATATCTCAGTTTTGTGAGTCTATCCAAGCTTGTGTGTGTTTGCAGCTCTCACCTGGGTTGCAGTCAGTGAGCAGGGAGCAGATGGACAGTAGGACCTTGGAGATGGTGAGGGCAGGACTCCAGTTGTCCTTGAGGATGTCCAGACAGATCACTCCCTGACTGTTGATGTTGCAGTGGTAGATCCTTGTACGGAACGTCACCTGGTCACACAAAGTGGAAAGCCCAAGTCTATTAAAGTCATGGCTTTAATATATTGTCTTTTACAACATAAGCCAAACTCCATAAAAATGCAACTCTTTAATGCCTCTCATCAGGCAACCTAGCATCACTCAAAAACGTATCTGAAGAGTCAATATTAGTTCAACTATGTCTGACTGAGTAATTGTGACATTCCTCTGTTTTAGTTACACGTATGAAGCCTGAAATTTAGTAGGTGGAGCTGCTGAAATTCATTGAGCCACTTTCCACGAGCCAAAGTACGAAGGAATATTAGGGCCACATTGACAAAAAAAATAAATTGTGCATTTTGAGAATAAAGTCAAAATTGCGAGAATAAAGCCGAAATTCTATTTTGAGAATAAAATCAAAATTTCAAGAAAAAAAGTCGAAATTCTATTTTGAGAATAAAGTCAAAATTTCAAGAAAAAAGTCGAAATTTCGAGAAAAAAGTTTATATACTATTTAGAGAATAAAGTCAAAGTTTTTGAGAAAAAAGTCGAAATGTGCAGATTTAAGTCGTTTCAAGTCAAACAACTGCCACGCCATGTCTGCTATAACCTCCAGAATATCTTGTATTATGAGTTAGCGAAACTATACTTTAGAATCGGTTTTAGTAACAAGGAACTTATTTCTCTTTTAGTACACAAACACGATGTAGTGATAACTATGAGGATGTTAATGAGATATAGCAGCCGTGGCCGTTATTTGACTTGAAATGACAACTTCGACTTTATTCTCGAAATTTTGACTTTATTCTCAAAATGCACGATTTATTCATTTTTTTCTCAATGTGGCCGTAATACTCCGTCGTACCAAAGGCGCTCTCTACTGAACAATATGAATAAACCCATCGGTTCATGATTTCACAGAACAGTCTTTTTGAATAGCAAGCATTCAAAGTTTCACCTTGGGTGGTTTGAAGGGGTAGTCTGGCGTGAAAGCGATGTCCAGGAAGAACACGCCGCCCTCGTACACAGAGCCCGGAGGGCCCAGGATAGTCGATCTCCACTCATAGATGTTGTCTCCTTTGGGGCCGGCACTGGAGAAACACCGTAAAGAAACATTCAGTCACATTTTAACAGAACACAAGCTCAGACAGTACGTTACTCATTGGCTTTCTGTTGATCCCAATCTTTAACAAAAGTTTAAAAAGGCCCCCCCAAAGCTTTACAAATGTTTTTGTTTTTTCATTATTAAACATGTTACAGATTTCTAGTACAAGGTTTGACATCAATTGTCTTATAGACCAAATGTCACACTGGATGAGTCACTGACCTCATACCAAAATGTTTTAATCTTTCTGCACTGAAAAAACAGTTAAAGTGCTCATTCAGCATCTGTCCATTTAGTACACGTCTGCAATATTTAGTCATTAGAAAATGATTTAACTTGGTAGGAGTTTACTGATCACTGGTAAATAACTTTAAAAGTGGAATCAGGGCATGGCCACACTACATGTTTTTTTCTCCATTCATAAAGAAAAACTTAGACTGCATCAGAACCTCATGTACACAGACCTGTGTGTGTGTGTGTGTCAATTTGTAATAACGATATTTTTGATGATACAGAAAAAAAGTACTTAACATTGTATTGAGGCTTACAGCTCGGCTGGCAGCAGCATTTATAAGAGTACATGAAGGGCATTTTGCATCCTTCTTTTCCAATGAGCTACTCTCACTGATGACACACCTCCAAATTTAAAGTGTGACTCTACTGAAACAGCGTGCCAGCAGCAGCAGCAGCAGCAGCATTATATCTGGTGATACAGTATAGGTCAAATGTAGCATGGATAGTGTTTTCCCAGTAAATGTTCGGTATAAAATAACTACTTCACTCTTTAGTTTGTAACTCATCAGGAGCTGCAAAAAAGTGTCACATAACAAAACTGAAAAAATATTCTCTACCTGTGATATTGATCTTTTTATGAGGCTGTTGAAGCCCTACTTTTCCAACATGTAACTGCATCGGTAATTTCCATCATCGTTTGCGCTTCCTGACACATGGAGTGCAGTTAGCCAGTGCTCCCATGGAGTCATTTGCTTTCATCTCTGTTGCACATCACCAGCTGCTAATAGCTCCTCCTTTGTAGCCTGGTTCTACTTTTTGCCATGCCTGGGCTTGTCTCATTGCACGCACTAAGGAACGTAAATGCATGGCGCATTATCAGGAATCTCTGTAACAGGTGATTGAAACACCCAAAACATCAATAGCATGAACGAGGTGAGGGGTCATCACAGGCCCTAAAGGATACAAAAAGACAATAGCCACCCCCAGCTAAACCTGCTGCTATCTGGCAGGTAATACAGGAGTATGTGCTATTGTATCACCACACTTCAGTTTCTTTCCTGAACTCATCCATCACACTTCACCAAGAAGCTAGACCAAACACTAATATATCGCGCCAAATCGCAACAGTTGCCTCAAGGCACTCGACAATAATACAAAGAAAACCCCAACAATCAGATGACCCCTTATAAAGCACGCACTTGGCGACAGTGGGAAGGAAAAACTCCCTTCTTACATCTTGTTGAATTCAGTTCATCCACACAGAGCAGCAGCAGCACAGGTCAGCTGATCTCAGCCTGTGCGCAAAGAAAACTTACTGTCTCACAGTAGAAGGTTGTGATGCTTTTCCCCACATGGAGCCACGACAACTGATCTTAGGGTTCCCCAACCTGCCGAATCCCACTTTAACACCGATTATACTATAGCTACTTAGTACTTCAACTTTTACCAGAGTATTTTTTAAACAAGTATCTGTACTCCTACTTAGGTAAAGAATGTCTGTACTTTTGCCATCTCTGACAGGGAGCCAATGAAGAGAAGCCAATATGGGAGAAATCTGCTCTCTCTTTCTAGTCCCTGTCAGTACTCAAGCTGCAGCATTTTGGATCAGCTGAAGGCTTTTCAGGGAGCTTTTAGGACAGCCTGATAATAATGAATTACAATAGTCCAGCCTAGAAGTAATAAATGCAGTCATCCAGGCCTTAATGTCTTTAAGACTTGCCTTTAGTTAAATGCAAGTACAAGATGATAAAAGATGCCCAAAACCAATCCCAGAGTTTCAAAATGATCACAAAGAGATGCAAAAACCCCACAGCAGATCAAAACAGCTAAACAGAGGTGCATTCAACCACAACACTCAAAATAATGAACACGTCTCAAAGCGATCATAAAGAGATGGAAACAACCACAAGGCTTTCTGCCTGGTGGTGACATGCAGGAAGTGTTTTGTTACCCGTGGGTTCCCCTGTCATTATCCATCCACGGCTGGACCAATGTAAGTGGCAGGATTAAAAAGCTAAAACATGTGCTATTTAAAATAAAATCATTCCTTCTTAACTGTTAACTGCTGTGTATATTTAACACTACTGTTATCTGAAATCCTGGTAAGGCTCAAATCTTATTTTATCTTTCTAATGTGCTGCAATCAGAGATCCTTTCAAACATATACCCCACGTCACAGTGCTGCTCATTAAAACCAATAAAGTGCAATCGCCCATGTGAGTCAGTGTGCCAACAGACCAGGAAATGATAGAAGAACTTCATTTGTTTGTGCAGCGAACGCTGAGGACCAGATGATATTCTTGATTCAACAGCAGCTTCTGTGGCACTTTACTGCTGGAGGTGTTTTCACATAGCTGACTGCCCAAAGGAGTACTACAAAATACACTTTACAGTTTACCACTTCACTGTGTAATGATAGGTAAGCCTCTTAAAGTAAACACATGGAGGGAAAAAAAAAGAGGAAAAGATCTGATTCAGTGGGAAACTACATGTAAAACACAAACACAACTCATCTGAATATTCAAAACAAACACAAGGAGAACCATTATTCACGCACAGCCATTCCAAAAATAACACAACACACAAATCAGATTTCACGCACATAAACATAAAACTCTGCACCCGGTCTTTGTAATCGGTAGCTGCGTTCTCAGTGGTAACAGGAAACAGAAATGTCAGGGAATAATCTGACTTTCTGCGCTCTGGCTGCGCTTAAAGAGGAAGGAAGGAGGAGAAGCAGAACAAAAACCAAACACGGGAACGTTTCACAACCAGGAACCTGACCCCCTGCACAGGAGAGCTCCACTGTTCCCATACTGAACAGGTGAAACACCACACGTGTCTCCACAAGTGCTGCTAGTAACACATTTTTAATGAGACTGCTATTGAAAGATCAACTGGCCAACACGCACTCTTTATGGCACCTTGTTAGCACTGAGGTCTGACATTACAGTACAATGAAGGGACTGACTGACCACTCAAACCACTTCACTCTACAAGCACATTCACCCATTCATACAGCACTTAGAGCATGCTTTAAAAAAGCTGTTAAAGAGGCTTCAGCTGCTGGAGCTTACAGCGGGCATTTCTCTCGCTTTTTTAAACATTTTCTAATGTTTCAAAAAGTACTGAGACAATTATAATAGTGCTAAATTAATATTAGTCCACTGCAGATGAATCACGAAGTACAGAAAACTGAAAAGGAATAAACAACATTATTTGAAAGTGTTTGTGGACCGGCAGTAAAGGTGATTTTTACAGTTTTATGATTACCTACAGGAAACCAGAGCAGCATTATTTCTGTCTTTCGCTGCAGTTTGAACCCAAAGATGTTCGAAGATGTCATCTTCTAGTGTTGCGGCCATAGCCAATACGCTGCTTGGAAGGCAGAAGGTATACAAGAGACAGGTGAGACGGGAAGTGCAGCTAAAATGAGAACTCTGCTTCAACATCAGTGGTTATCAGCAAGCCTGAACTGGATCAATGGAAGAAAATGGATGGCTAGATGGCTGCTTGGTTATCAGTGGTTTTTTTCCCAGTGGTGGTATAATTAACAGAAAAACCAGATGCTCTGTGAATATTAATAATAATAATTAAAAAAAGGAAAAAACTAAAGTTTCCATCTGCACAGGGACAGCATGTGGCACAATCTGTGCATTTCTCAAAAAGGAGCATGGAGACACAGGAGAGGGCTAACGCCGGTCGACATCAGATGACACGGCTGTTTGCTCCGTGTGTGTCTCGCTGTCCTGCGTTTGTTATAAATAAACTGTGACCTGCTGAAGGAACATTTTCAGAATAACAGGTTTCAAAGTTTGTCACTGCCGCTGTTATCTGAGGAAATCTGGCCCACGGTGTTAGAGTGAAGCGACTGATGTACCAGGGACAGAGGAAATCTTCTTTAAAGACTCACCAAAATATATAACAAGAAATCAGGAAAAACATTTTTCAAATACCACCATGCCCACTCTGACTTTACTAGCAGCTTAAATGTATTACATAATGTAGCCTTAGTAAGTCCTAAAGAGCATATCTGAGGGGGGCTGTATTAACTGTTGTCACGTTCCAATCATATGACTCATATACGATAATAGAGGCCTCTACTCTCTTCTCTGCAGTAATTGCACCTCTCTTTACAAGGCCCACTGCATTAATCTTTCACCGCAAGTGCTGTGAAGGCATAAAGCAAAGCATTCATCAGGCAAAAAACTTGAAGATATTGGTGTCAGCTGCAGTATGATCTGGTGGCTAACTACTGATAATTGCTGTTTATTAAAAAAAAAAAAAACATTGAGAGGAGTTGTTGTATGCCATTTTAAAACCCAACTGAATAATCCTGCTTAGTGAAATATTCCCACCTGGATTCTAGTTTCTGGAAGGCAGACCTCTGGCTTAAGCAGAAACCAAAGCTGACATTCCTTTACTGAAGTTCGACTTCCTCCAGTGTGAAGTAAACCTGTGATTTGAGTAGTTTTCCCCAACACTGCCTGAATGTCCCTCACATTCTTCGGGAGACTAATGTTTGAGCGAAGACATCTAAGGATCATCCCAAGTTAGCAGTGTTCATTTAGAAAATCCATATTCTGAAGATGCAGCTGCTAAAATACATGTGACTGACAAAAAAAAAATGACCTCAGTCAGGACCCAGACTTGTGCCGAGAACAGCGACTGTATCACTTCCTACTAAATCAACCAGACTGAGGTTTCTTTTGGCTGACTACAGAGGTGTCTTAAATTTACAGGTGAGCCACAAAGACAGCCACGGCTTCCTCCTTGTCTGCCGCTCGTGAACACAAAGACCACCCAATGATTTGTGTGGGCAGTATTATGTCATGCTATCGCTGTTGTCATTCACTTCAATATCGGGGGCCCTTCTCCTGTGACCTCTGTGCACACATGCACTGCAAGAACTGTTTTTCTTCTCCTAAGCCTTTAAGCTTTCAGACAGGCACGCAGCATTTACCCAAAACTGACTCCTGCGGCGCACAATATACTGAATCCATCTGCAGCACACACAATGACCTCCAACATATATGTGTTAGAGTGTCAGTGTGACTTTTTTTTTTATTTTTTATAATACATAAAAGAATTAAGTGTTTCCATGCTGTGTGAATTCAAATGAATAAAATGGACAGAAGTAGGCCATTCAGATTATCCCTAGCAGCTGAATGCCAGCAGAGCAAGCTGCATTTCAACTTCACTGATTCCAAACACAGGCCTTTGTTGCATGAATTTATCTCCTCTATTTGTCTGCGTCCTCTCTGTCCAGTGTCCAGCAAAGATGGGGATGCCAAAAAATCCAGCTTAAATCTAAATTATATTCTAATATTCAATTCAATTTATTCACATCATGGAAACAAGCCAAGATGCACCAGCACACATTTTAGCAGATGAATGACATGGCTGGATGGATACTTTATTGATCCCACAAGGGAAATTATTGCGTTTCAGCAGCAAGAAAAATAATAAAATCTACAGTAACTAAAACATCAAAGTCAGAGTGTCAACAATGGGTGCAAAACTATACATACAGAAACAAAAATAGCTTAAAAAAGAGGGAAAGATGAGTTATATTAAGGCTGACACTGTACAGTACACTGCAGAGTACTGCAAACTGCATTGATAAATAATATGTAATATATACACCATGGAGTCACATGGGGCTTTAAACCAGTACAGTTTTACTTGACTGCAAAGTAACAGGATCTACAGCACACAACCTGAGATAACATCAGTGTGTGTGTGTGTGTGTGTGTGTCTTAGAAAGTAAATAAACACTTCACACACCAGCCCTTTGTTATAGTGATGTTCTGATACGGGAAATACCAGCCAGGTGGTTTGTTGGCCGGTTCAAAGCTTCAAAGCAGCGCCGCAGCTTTTTTTGGTGGGAAAGCAGTAACAGAGCAACAATGGCTGGTTAAGAGCCCATGTCCACAGACAGCATGTTTTGCAATAGCAAGTGTCTCGTATTGTACACAAATCCTATGAAGCTGAATGCTGACAGCAACATAGTTGAGAGCAATCCTTGGCACGAGAATGAACCGGGCACACGTTTCTTTTTCCCCCTCCTCTCCTCTCCTCTTCCCTTTTTTTTTTTGCACTAACTGTGCTCTTAGTTGAAAACATGTTTGACTGTAAATATGCCAATGTCCCAAAAAATCTAAATCAAGGAACAGGACTTATATCAACACTGTCAGCACTGCGGCGTGATCCTTGTTCTCACTGATAGTGAAGTCATTTATGACCTAATACTGAAAAGGTTATCATGGTCCAACTTTAGGCATGTTGCTTCATCTGCCAGGACGCCCTAACGCAGGTCATCTATCTCATGTAGGACTGATGGTCCTCCTGTTAGCGGCTTACATTCGGGAAACGATCAGGCCGATTTTCTCCTGTTCATAAACAATCTGAAACAAACGTTGAAGGGAGCATCACGCAGACACACACTTGTACCAGTCTGTGGTTCTCTCTCAGCTGTCCTCTGGCATGGTTTACCTCATGTACACAGACTCATCCAGTCACATATATCTCAAAGCCTGTGTTGATAACTGCTCCCTACTTCCTAATATTCCTCCCTTTGCACAGAGCCCCGATTTAGCGCTGCTCATGTTTTCCGCTCCATCTCAAAACTCCGCATTGTTTCTCTCTCTAATAGAAACACTGTAATAAGACTGAGACAAAACAATGACTGCACTTCACTCGAGCGCAGAGGAGACTCCGTGCAACAGCTCCACACTCCTGCCCCCTACCACACCTCCTATTTAACATAATGGCATTCAACCCGTGACTGTCCTCTCAGTGCTTTATGAAGATTATACAAAACGAATATCACGTAATAGCACTGATACAGACTGATACATCACCCATCCTAAAACAAACACTCGCTTCAATTTAGGCTAGAATGAAAATCAATAACCATTGTACATTTACAAACTTCGATCCAACATTTATAGGCTACAGCAGGTTAAAAGCTTTTTTCTTCTTGAAAAACATTTGAATGTTTTTTAATGACTCCATTTGAAATCTAGTCAAATATGATTTTAGGCAAACTCCCATAAATCATACAGAACCTCACCTGGCTCTTTGCTTTACTTGGACCTGGAGCTATGACAGCAATGCAATATTCCTTTGGGAACCAAAGGAAAAGTCATAGTCTCAAACTATCCATCTATTTTCTTCTGCTTAACAGAACAGAACACAGAAAGGCCCCAGACCGGATTTGAACCCAGGCCCTTTTTGCTGTGAGGTGACACTTTCTAACATTCACTCACACTCCAACAGATGCGCTCGGGGCAGCTCAGGGTTCAGTATCATGAGGACCATGAGGACCGGAGGAACCAGGGATCAATCCACCGACCTTCCAGTCATTAAACAACCCAGCTCATTTGTTCCAATGCAACAATAATGAATTTCAAAATGATCTCCCAGTTAGAGTCTGACACCTGCCAGTGAAGCATGGAATAGGGTGCAGATTGGGAGGTTATTAAATGGTCAACATTTTATTACTGATATTATATTTTATATATTTATCTCTAAAACTACAAAAATGATTTTGTATGCTGTCACAAAAATCTGAATCAGCAGCAATAAATACTGGGTGAAAGAAAAGGAGTTTGAAAATAATTGTTCGAATTGTGTTAAAAACAAACAAAAATAAATCGTCCTCCTCCCCCACTGAAGAACCCAGAAAGATTCATATCAAATATTTCATTGTCTTTGGAGCAGCAGACAGCCTGATGTTCGTCTTGCTCAGAGACCCGAGTCATATGTTACACTGCTGGCTTCATTAATCTGGTGACATAACTCTGTCATTGGCTTTACGATGTCTTTTCATAGTAGCTTTCATAATTGGATGGGTGACGTCCTTTAATTGTCATATGGCAGTGACCGGAATACATCCATACACACATCAGCTGGATAAAGGCAATTAAACATTCTGCTACAGCTGTCTGATTGATCCACAGGATAACAATGGGAGAGGCAGCGCTTACACTGTGGCTGTTGTTTTGTTACATAATTCAGTTCCTGCTTTAAAATTGTATAAATTAAATAAATCCAAGCCAGTAATTTACTTAGGGAAAAATAAAGCTGATGTCCATTATATTGTATTATTCAATAAATAATATCTTTATTAGGCACACATGATTTTTTTTAGTCACTCCTGCCACACTCAGGCCTGTGAAACACATTTTTTTCCCCATGATGTGGAAAATGAAACTCTCAGAACAGAAGCAGCCCCTCAAGAACTTTCCAATCTGAACTGATCAAATCTACTTATCTGACTTTTAATTGAATCAGAGAAATAAAAAAAAAAAAGAATTTAAGATGACAAATCTGATCAAATATTTAATCAACCCTACATCCATATTTCACTTGGTCCAAAGTACTGAAGGTCAGTACCCAACTGTACCAGCTGCTGACAGCTTAGATAAAAATCTCCTGCAGACTTCTGTGCATCTGTGCAGCTCAGCACTGCATACGGGTCTTTCTGAGGTAAAACGAGTGTAGACAAGCCACTTCCTCTCTTTTGGAGATGGCTTTTTATAGCTGTAAAGAAGCTGTTGAGAACATGCACGCAGGTGACGCACTGCAGAGGTGTGTGGACAGACATGGCCACTAACTCAGCTATTAAACAGAGGGCCTCACACTAGGCACTGCCTGGTTCTACAGCTACGTGATCAGGAGAGCCCAAAAAGACACACAAGATGTTAAAACTAAATAATTACCAAATGACTCCAGGTATATGCCCAAACTTAAGTGGCACTAATAAACCCCACTGTACACGGCCTCTAAGTTTCCTCAGCTGCCCCGTGCACGGATCATGGAGTGTCAGGAATCTGGGAACATCTAAAGAGGAGATATGGTGGTTAAGAGCAGACGGCAGGGTGGAAGATAGAGAGAAAAAAGTGAGTGTCAGGAAGCAAGCAATGAATAAAACAGCTGGCAGAGAGAAAATAGGAAGAAAACATAGTGAATGAAAGCAATGCAGGACAGAAGGGAGTAGGCCTGTGATGTCTACAGGTGACACTTCAGTGACCTGCAGACATCAGGCAACAAGGCTGCAGAAAAGCTGCACTCCCGGCATGGACTATAATTGGATTTTAATAAACAGATGAAAGGTCTGCCTTATTGCTCTCATAAAGCAAAGTGTGTTTAACAGAGGCGTGCTGTGAAACTAGCCTCAAGAAGCTTTTTTGTCAATGTCCATTTAAAGAGCAGGGGGGTCTTAAAGGTGCAGCCAGTTGTCTTTTGAGGTTATTTAATAGAAAAAAATGTTGTATTCATAAATTTACATTTATCAGTGTGTAATTACATTGTCCAACAAACCAATGCATTCTCAAATTTAGAATTAATCCATTAAAAAATTCATAGAAGGCATCGGTTTGTGGAAGCAGTCGTGTTGCCTCGCCAATGACCCCCATCTTGAATACAGTGGCTGAAATGGACATCACAGTTTCACCTAATTGCGTTTAATGTATGTGGCTAGAGACCGGCCACAGATGTACACCAAAGCCAGAGGAGAGAAGTCAGAGGAATTTGCCTGCCATGGAGGCAAATTTTAATTCATGCCTGCACCTTCAGACTCAAGATATGAAGGGTCATGCCTACGTTTTTCACCAAAGCAGGGAAATCGCAGTGAAAAGAGACGCCGCCATCGGTATTTTAATAAAATTTCATCCTCTTACTCCTCAACTCAAGCCCCTGAACTGAAGTCAAGGGTCTAACGCACAAAAATGAGTGTAAACATGCTTATTTACTCCCAATATTGTCACAATTTCTTATTATGAGCAGATTAGACATGTGACCCTCCTGTCTCAGGGCAGCTGACAGCAAGCTGGCTGAACAACAACAGCTGGTTATAAACTAACTTCACTGAGGGGCCACAGTATCCATTTATGGTGTGAATTTGAACATCCTAGGCAAGATCGTTCTTTAGTTACAGTGTTCATAAGATTTTTCGGAAAACTTGACCTCTGACCTTTAGCCTGAGGTCAAGGTCGCCGAGATTCACCTCGTCCACCTTTAAAGGACCTTGAGAGAAATGATATGACAACCAAAGTGCCTCATTGATGTGCTGTGAAGAAGGCCAGACAGCATCTCCACCTCATCAGGAGGCTGAGAGACTTCAAGCTCCCACTCAAGGTGCTCAGGAACTTTTACACCTGCTCCATCGAGAGCATCATGCGTGGGAGCATCACCACCTGGATGGGAAACAGCACTAAACAGGACTTCATGGCCCTGAAAAGGGTGGTTCTTTCAGCTGAACGGACCATCAGGACCACCCTGCAGGACATTTACACCAAGCAGTGCAGAGTGATTAGCAGGTTAAGGGCTAAGAAGACCGTAAAACAGCCCAGCCACTCTCTCTTCTCCCTGCTCCCATTAGGCCGGTGTTACTGCTGCCTGAGGACTGAGACTGAAAGGCTGAAGAAGAGTTTTTATCCACAAGCCATCCATCTGCTCAACTCTGAGCCCTAAACTGCACTATTATCCACAATGTAAATGATTCTATTCTGTATATTTTTATTCTTCTTATTTATATATATTCTACTTATTATTGGATGCAGGTACAAAATACATTTCACTGTGCATTGTAGTGTGTATAACTGTGCGTGTGACAAATAAACCTTATCTTACAAACACACACTCACCATCTGTTAGTGGGATACAGTTGGTTTTAGCGTAGTTTGATCTGTTAACTATACTTGAGTCACATCTGTCTTTGTTTGAGTTTCACACTTGAACTTGTCACAAATCAACCACAACCCAAAGAGTGAAGTCACAGTGACCGTGTTCATCTTTTAGTTAGCAATACAGCTCAAAGAGTTTGTGATGATAAGGAATTGATCTGGAGAGGGCGAGCAGGTTTGGCCTAAAGAGAGATGCTAAACCCCCGAGAACTGATGATAGTGTGTCTCAATCACTGGGACAAACAAATCTACACCGCCTGGGCTGAAATTCCCAAGCAACAGAAGGAGCTGCAGACTTTCAGGATAAGATACCAGTAACTGCACTAGAAAGGCTGCATACAAAATACAAGAAGCTTAACAACATCCTCAACTCACAGGCTGATGCACACGATTACAGAGACAGTGCGGGTTAATCAATTTGATAATGTCTCTGGATATCGAAGGAGCTGTGAAAACATCATTTAAGTGGGAAAAATGGGGGTTTGTTACATACAAGTTCAGTGTGTTTGTTCACGTGGGGTTGTGTTAAAAGGTAATCCGGGATTTTTACATTTGTCATGTCTTTTTATTGAGGTTTACACAAACTTAAAACAAGAGCACCCTGAGAGGGTGCTAACACCCGGCTGTTTTGGATTCAGCATAAGAAGCTTTGTTACAACAACAAAATAATCGACCAAACACAAATTTCATTACTTTTCTGTGTTATGGAGCACGTGGGAAAATGCATAAACATATGCTCACATCAAGTTAGAAACATTTAAAGGTTCTAAGGAGACACAACAACAACAATAAAAATAATATTATGAACACAAGCTTATATATAACCTCAAAATCTGAAGTGACCCTCCTATACCAAATGTTATGTCCCCATTATAAAGAATAACAATAACTGAAAGACAAAAATTTCTGAACCACGTGGAAGATTTTGATCTTGCAGAAGTTTCTTACAAAGTGAGTCTTTTGCCCGGTCTTCCCATGCTCTTCTTTTTTCCTCTTCTCTCTCCCCTCACCCCCCCAAACCAGCTGTGGTAGATAGCTGCCCCTCCCTGAGCCTGAGTCTGCTGGAGGTTTCTTCCTTCCCATTGTTTCCAAGTGCTTCCTCACAGAGCTTGTTGATTGTTGGGGTTCTCTCTTGAATATTGTAGGGTCTTCACCTTACAATATAAAAGTGCCCTGAGTTGATTGCGGTTATGAAATGGTGCTAAATAAATAGAACTGAGATCAACTGAATTGTGGGCCACTGGGTGTTTTCTTTTGTGTGAATTTCAGCAGGGATGTGAGGAGTGCTGTTCATTATGTTTTAATTGTCCCAATTGGATCCTTTTTATTCATGTCACAAATCAATAAATATAATGTTAGGAAAGAAAAAAGGAGGGGTACAGCTACAGCGTACATTATGCTGTCACTCTGTCTCACACACACACACACACACACACTGAGGAGTGCCTCGTGAAACAGCTTGACTGCATACCTTGTGGTTTTTGAGCTTGGGGCCATTTAATCACCTTACCTTTAAGGTCCACGCATCAAGACCCCGAGTTCAGACGTGAACCTCTCCTGCTTTACTGCCAGTTATCTACAACAGACCTGTCGTCACTTTAAACTGCTGGAAAAAGCTTCCAAAAGGGTCATCAAGTCTCCCAGACCCTCATACCGTCTAACTCCTGGCTCTGCTCGAACACTTTGTGTCAACAAAAAAGCTTCACTTCAGTGGCACAGAACAATCAATCCCATCATGACATGCCTCACAAACAGACCTAAGAAAGCTCTACATAGCCAGGTGTGCGCTGACAGAAACTGCTCTGCAGCATACAGGATGTTAAATAATAGCAGGAGCCTTCCAGTAGCTGCACCACATGCAGCTCATGCTGATCAGTCACTTTTCCAGCATGCATCTGAACCTGCCAGACCTGTCTGACACACCACGTTTGGCAAACAAGCTGTTTCAGTGGCAGAAGACCTGAGCGCCCACCGGGAGTCTGTTCTTTGCTACCTCTGGGTTCCACAGATTTACACTGAGCACACTTAGAGAAAGACCTCCACCTGGTTTGTGCTTTAAAGAACATTACAGGATTCTTTTCTTCTTCAAACTAGTCCGCCGGAAATCAGTCTGCTTTCACTGAAGCCTGGTTATTGTTTTTTTATTTTTGAATGACTGAGGCGTTTCAGCGATATAATCATGAGGTTAAAAGTTGGGCTTATCTTTCTCATTTAACAACCACAAATGAGAAAGGCAGGTATAAAGAGCATTACATCAGAATCTCATTATGAAGCGATCCACTTCCACAACAGGTGTTTACATGAACACGAGTGAAGGATGATTTCGTACTAACAGCAGCTCAAAAAGTCCTCATTCAAGAAAAAGAAAAAGAAAAAAAAAAACACGATACAAATGACTCCAACTGAAGGAACTCATTTACATACCTGCAGTTTGGTGGAGGATCCAACGTAATGTCAGCCAATTCCTTCTGAATTCTGCAAAAAGCAAATGAGAGCCAGTAAAATGATGTGAATGAAACACAGAAACAAAGCTGCTTTGCAAAAACCAACACACACTGGGTCAAACTGAAGCCTGCCACCTCGTTTTAACGTGGAAACAGGACAAGTGCAGCTTTGGATCGATGTTCTTGAGGAGCTATGCCATCCATATTTTCTAAATCATGCACTGTAGCTATATAGATTTGTCATTCTGAAGCAGGACAAACTCCTTGCTTGTCAGAGATGGTAATAATGCACCTCTGAAGCGAGGAGTGTAAACTGTGGCCATTTTTAAAGTCCATCCAGCCATCGCTGGACTCACCTTTTAGCACTGGTGGACAGAAGCTTGGAGGTTTTGCTCATACTGGCTTTACTTTCCCTTTTCTTTGGGAGGTTTGTCTCCTGCTGCTGCTGATGGGTCGAAGATGAAGAAGAGGAAGAGCTTGTGCTGGCACGGGAATCTTCATCCGACATACCGAGCCTGGGAGGAAAAATGGAAACAGATTTCGAAGCCCAATTAACCCCCCAAACATCATTTTAAAAAAGTATGACATTAATCGTTAAATCTATGTTTAAGATGCTGCAAGACTTAGGATCTTACAAAAACCATCTCTCCTAAATCTGACAGACATCCAAATACAATAACACCGCTATAAAACTCCTGTTACTATAAAATGCCCACGGCTGGCAGTAAGATGTGCGGACCTGTTTCAATTTTACTGACATATAGAAATATTTGGCAGTTACGGAATTCAGTTAGATTCCTTTACAGTTCTTCGGGATGTCACAGTCCGCAGACTGTCGCCGATCCACGCGTTAACTTTCAATTTTAACATTTTTTTAACGGGAGTTTTGCAAAGCGCTCTCTACATACCTACACAGTGTTAAGCTATAGGGTGCAGCTATGGATCCCAGCAGCCATAACTGCTTCCGTCATTTTAACTATCGGGCCTGGAACAGACTCTGACCGAGTTAACTGGTTGGACTGGTTTAAATCCTCACCATGTGAAGGATGTTGAGGAACTCAGCGAAGCCCCCCCCCCCCCCATATAACGAAGAATTGTGACCTCGGCAAATGCTGGCTGTCGGTGTTATTTTTAGCTTGCTGGGCTGCGACAAAGGAAATCATTTGATGAAATAGTTCGGCTAAGGGCCTAGTCCTGCCCGACACCGGGGACCAAAACCCTGCCACACACCAGACGTGTGCTGTTGACCGAGTCGACTGAGGTCTGAGTGGAAAAGCAGAAATACACGGACGGGGCGATGTCGCAGTCGGCAGGGAACCCCGACACTACACCTCAACAATTTCCAGCCGCAGGAAACTTTCGGCTAAAGAAGTCAGCGAGCTTCTTCGGCGCTGTCAAACTGTTTTTTACGCCTCTACCCAATCTTACGACATTACAAAAAAAAACAACCAAGACAGAACCCGCCGTTCGCTTAAAGCTTTTCCTCGCATTTTTAAAGCTATATCCGTCGACATTCAGCCAGTCACAGGATGGACGGACTCCTGAATCCAACTCTGACGATGAAAGGGTCGCATTTGCAATGCTAACGCCCTCCAAAATATACAGACGATGTACAGTGTTACAAAGTAATCAGCCGTTTTACAAATATCTCCTATTAGATACCTTTCTTTGTGTGTGTGTGTGTGCCTCCGCCGCCTGCCTAGACTCACCACTGTCAAGTTCTCCTGCTACGGAGAGGACACGGACACGTCCGGTCACTGTCTACCAAATAAAAGCACGATCAAATAGTGGAAATTGATGCTTTAAGAACACAAACTAAAGGCCAGAACCCCTCATGCATCAGCACAATAATAAAATTGTGTTTTAGTAACCTGAAATAGCCCTTACAAAATCAGCTACATAATGCACTATACAAAATTTTAAAAGTAAGGTGATAAAGATACAAAAGTTGCATTATTGTTCATTATTACTTTATTCTTCACAACCAGTATACCTCTATTATTACATAGATCCATATAGTACTACACAGTACTGTATTAATCGATTCTAGTATGACATTTAAAAGACTTTGTTAACGTTTTTCGTGCACCAGAAGTGTATTAGTGCAATCCAAGTATAAATTTATCATTGTTATTATTAGTACTAGTAGTGGTAGTAGTAGTAGTTTTGGTCTTGTGCAAGTCTTTTTGTTTGGCATGAAATGAATGGCGCGGGTCTTAAAAATGCAGCAGAGCGCCCTCAGGGGGAGAAATGTGTGTGCACGAGGTGTCAACAGCTGGATTTGTCAGTTGCGCTCTGGCGCTTTTATTTTGTAGGCTTTGCCGGTGCGCTTCCCGGTGGTATCGCGAACAACAACCAAAACGAGCTCGGCGCTCGGACCGGATCGAAGGGTGCCTGCTCCGGCAGGAAGTGTTGGTCCAGCAGCGGCCGCTAGTCGGAGGAGTTTTCCTTTTGGCCTTTCTGTCAGATGGAGTTTCTTTTCTTTTGTGCTATTTGAAGTTCTCAGGCATAATTTGGTTTGGTTTATGCACCCAAACTATGTGATTATATTCAGGCAGAAAACGATCCTTATTAGAGAGGCGAGACTGCGATGGTTTGGACATGTGCAGAGGAGGGATGGTGGGTTTACTGCACAGCGGACGATGAAGATGGAGCTGCCAGGTAGGAGGGGAAAGAGGAAGACCTCAGAGGAGGTTTCTGGATGTAGTGAAGGAGGACATGCAGAGGGGTTGGTGTGACTGAGGAGGATGCTGGGGTAGGGTGAGACGGAGGAAGATGATCCGCTGTGGCGCCCCCTAAAGGGAGCGGCTGAAAGAAGAAGAGGCTTTCAGCATGGTTAGGTATGTTAGGCAGAAGTGCCTGATGACAGAAGCTGTTTTAACATTTATTTAGAAGGAAGGCTGTTATAGCCATGAACCTTTGTCTTAATGTCCTGCTGTAGCAGGTGAAACCTGGCTGTGTCTCCATTGGCTTACAGTATACTTAGAAAGAGCCCCTCCATAGAAGCAGTGTTAGGTGCTAGATGCGCCATAAAACACTCAGATGCTGAAGATTTGCTATAAGTTAGCTACTAAACAGAAATGATGTGAGAACCAAAGCACAGTCTGCTACTGTGCCTTCTGGGAAGTAATAAAAACCAGTCTACTGTTAGCCCCTCGCCTGAGTTACTACCCAGCACTAAAAACAGAGCAACCCAGAGCTGAGTGGCAACTTTAAGAGACCATTACCAGTGCTTGATACTGTGGCCTTACATGTGAAATGCAGGTAATCTGAAGGCTAAATACACATTAAGTAAAGTAGTTGCCATGAAAGGTGGTGCGCAGTTATGAAGTCACAGCTCTCCTGGGGCACAGTGCAGCTTTTCCAGCCTAGATTTTCTGGAGAAGGGATGTGAGACCTTGAGCTACTCTCATTTTATGTTTATTTCTTTGTGTATGAGAATAGTAACCATTCTGAATACCTCATATATCAACTTCCAACAGCAGTTTTAAACCAGCAACTTTGATTGAGTTCACCTGGCCATTTCATAAGGTATGACTGTCCTCAAATCTCTAATAACCCAGTCCATTTAGGCATGTAGACACGGTCAAGACAACCTGCTGGAGTACCAGCAGAAAGGTTATTTAAGTGAGTTTTAACGTCGTGTGGCTGTTGGTACCAGACGGGCTGGTCCGAGTATTTCAGAAACTGCTGATCTGCTGGGATTTTTCCACACAACCGTTTCTAGAGCTCCCAGACAGTGTTTCACACAGAAAATATCCAGTGAGCTGCAGTTCCCTGGGCAAAAATTCCTTCTTGTTGCTAGCAGTCAGAGGAACACAGCCAGACTGCCTCGCGCTGAGAAGAAGAAAGCATCTCAGCTCCTGTCAGCTAAGAACAGAAAACTTTGGCTACAAATCACATGATCACCAAAAATGGACAACAGAGGAGTGGAAACATCTTGCCTGAGTTTCAATTTCTGCTGTGAAATTCAGATGGTAGGGTCAGAATTTGGCATAAACATGAAACCATGTTTATGCCATCCTGCCTTGTATCAGTGGTTCAGGCTGCTGCTGCTGCTGGTGATGATGGTGTAATGTATTGGGTGATATTTTATTGACACATTTTGGGCTCCTTAGT
Source organism: Australoheros facetus (assembly GCA_030220045.1). Taxonomy (NCBI): domain Eukaryota; kingdom Metazoa; phylum Chordata; class Actinopteri; order Cichliformes; family Cichlidae; genus Australoheros; species Australoheros facetus. The sequence goes on from JASGAU010362624.1 coordinate 27,857, forward strand.
ACAACAGATCTCAATCCAGCAGATCATGTTTGGGATGTGGTGGATGAGCCTCTGAGGACTCTCACCCTGTTAAGGGTTTTCAGGGGTTCTATCGAATTGCACATGTTTAGACTGTAATTAGTTTGTGGTAACTTAAGTAATTGCAAATGTATTTGTGAATATGCAGTATGAACGCATTTTTACAAGCTCTAAGAGTAGATTCAAAATCAGGTCTCCTTTAAAAGATGGGGCCACAAAACTGTGTTTTAATGCAGGAGAACATGTTTGTGTTGTTTGACATAATAATCTGTTTGGTTTATTTGCAGCAGTCATAACAACAAATCTGTCCTCTGCTCCAGCATGTTATGCATCCATAGCATCCCTTATTTGCAGGCCGGGCTCTTATTTATTCACAGAACAACTGTGGCCTTTTCACTTGTATTGATCACTTACATTTTACTGCAAGCGTTCATTAGTATCCATGCATGCACAACTTCTCCTTCACACTCCTTACCCCTGCAGCATGTAAAGGATGGGAGGAGGAGGAGGACTCTGCCTCTGTTGCTCCACTTTGCTGGTTTTGCAAAGACAATTTGTGCTCACAAATGACTATCTTGTGCAGAAAAATACACACACAGACACACATAGTGCAACATCTGCAGTTGTGCACTGTGTGTGTTTGTATGCACTCGTGCACACACGCTATTGTTGAAAATCTTGTTTATGCGTCATAATGACTTTCACAAACCCTTGTGTACTTGGCATGTGTGCACACAATAATCCGATGTGCAAACTGTGAACGCCATATGCTGTTTGCTCAAGATGTTAACTGGGAATCACGTTTTGTGCAAACCTATGTTTATGTTTGCATATTCAAGCTAAGTTCTTTGATCTCCACATAAATAGAATTTGTGGACGAGAATATCTTGTTGTTTTCTCTGGAAGTTATTACCTTTGGTGAAAAAGATTTTAAAACATCTCATATTTTATGACTGTGGGGACGGACTGGAGATATTTGATAGTTAAAGGGTGGATTTTTACTAGATTGAAGGTTTTATTGCCTGGCAGCTGTGAAATAAAAGGAGAGCACTCCATCACTTTGAGCCATGCTTTGGACTGTCTGCGCACTCCATGGAAACACAACACCATTCCACTGATAGCAGGGGGATAGTCACACTTACAGCTCTTCACTCTGGCTGTGTAAGCCCCATTCAGCTTCAAGTCCGGGTGCTGCTTTCACTTCCACAGTACTTTCGTGACAACCTGCAACCCCCTGGCCCAATCCTAATGTCCACCTTAAGACCTCAAACGCTTAAATAACATCACCTGCAGAGGTGGCAAAAGTACTGACATTCTGTACTTAAGTAGAAGTACAAGTACTTGTGTTAAAAAATACTTTGGTAAAAGTCCAAGTACTGGTTCAACTTCTCTACTTAAGTAAAAGTAAAAAAGTACAGGCTCTGAAATGTACTCAAAGTAAGAAAGTAAAAGTAGTTCTTTGGAGGACGTTTCTACAAGCTTTTTTTGTGTAAAACTAACCAAACCTCATTATATATTATTGTAATAATATAAAATAATATTACATGAGAATACAAATGTTATTCCAATCTAAATTT
>JASGAU010362630.1:0-10721 GCA_030220045.1 Australoheros facetus
CATGGATATATAAATCACAATAATTTCAGTGGCAGGGACTACAGTAGACATAGTGAAAATACAGATTAAGGTAATAAAGGTACACAATAATAATAATAATACAAAATAAATTCGGGAGGTGCACAAGCAAATAAATAAATAGAGGTGTCAAGGTTACAATATGAATTTAGTTATAGGTCTCCATTTTGTTTCAAAAGTCTCCATCTTAAGTTGTAGTCTTGATGTTGTTTTTTCCATAATATAGACTTTTTTAATTCTATCTCTCCACTGTGTAATACTGGGAGGTTGTGGCAGGCTGTGGTGTATTTTTATTTAGTTTTTTTACAAGGGCCTCAGGAAAATATCAACAGGCGCCCTGATCCTGTATATGGAACAGGAAAGAAGCTGAGATACCACATTGTGCCATCAGCTACAGGTTCAGATACCTGTCACCTGATATTCTTTTGATACATCATTGCAGGCATGCATGTGATCTTTCCCAAATCCCTTCAAGGGCAGCAAAATGCACTTCAGTGAAACCCAGTAACCAAACACTTCAGGATAAAGAAACTAGCACAAACAAAACCACACGACAACACAGAGTGGTGATGAGAACCCACATGAGCACAGAAAACCCAAGTGGACACAACCTACAGCAAAGCCCAAGAAGCAGTGGGCACCTGAGGGACAGCGAACAGACTTACTAACAGAATTAAGCAGTGGTGGAAGTTAACTATGGGCATTTGCTCATGTACCCAAGTAAAAAATTGATGTAGCTGTAGACTCATTTTACTTTCTTTTCCTCTCAGAGAAAATGTATTTGAATTTATCATAGGGGGTTTTAATTTGTTATGAGTTAATTACTTTGCCCATAAATTGTATGAAGAGCCCCCAAAATAAGTTTGGTTATACACTAACTGATCTAAAAAGTGATACGTATACCGCTGAAGCAACTGATTAAAGTGTTTTGACAGCACAGTTTTGATACTGGTTTCGCGCACTTGGAAAGGCGTATTTAACAAACAGTTGAAGTTGGATACAAAATAGCTCCTCAGTCCACTACAACTTTTACATTAATGCCTGAGCAATAATAAACTAATGTAAAACTGCATAAAAGGGAAATACTTGCCAGTACAGTAAAAGAGCTTTAAAAACTTAATAGTGGCACAGTGCTTCAACAATGTGGTTATAGTTACATTCAAAAGGGTTTCTGCGTCACGGTCTAAAACAGTAACAGTTTCCAATCTTGTGTCACTTGGATCCTAATTTTGATAAAAACCGCAAAGCATCTAAATCAAGGGTCGGTTTGCGTGTCTGCTAAGATGTTTCTCATGCGATCTTAGTTACACTGTGTCCTGCTTCATGTGAAGAGGAAGTGGGTGTTTGCATGCGCGCGTGGTTGTGTGTGTTTACAGAGAAACGTGGCGTGAAAACACATTATGTGTACAGTAAGAGATAGGATGGCATGAGGAAGTTTGTGAGTAAATTCTGCATTGTTTGGTTGTCCTGCTTAACAACCAAATAATGCAGCGTTTTCAGTTCTGAAATGTTGCAAATGTATTTTGAATGTAAGTTTGCACGTTTCTGCAAGATTTGAACATATTACCCTGATGATGTCGGTGTTTTCTTAAAGTACAGTGAATTTTAGTTTGTCAGATCTTTAATTTAATTTCATTGTTTTGCTTTTTTTGATCTGTATACCTAAAGAAAAAAGTGGGGAAAAAAACTTCACATTTTGACGGACAGATGCAGACGTTAAGTGTTTTTTGTTGCAGCTGTGAGCAGCAGCCTCTTGAAACCTCATCCACTCACTGGCACTCAAAGCGAGGAGAACAATACAGAAGTGAAGCTGTGGTCTGCACACAAGACCTAATGTCAAGTTCTCTCATTAGCCACAGGGACAGAAGAGACAGTGGCCAACTCAGCAGCATTTATCTGTGGCTTTTTACCTTTGTGCACACGTGCAGTATGGGTATGTGTGTTTATTAAATATTATGTACCTGCATTTAAGTCGCTACATCAGTGGCTATTGAAAATAGCACTGGTAAGCATTTAATATTGTTTCTGTGTGTGTAATAGTGTTTATTCACTGAACTGCTAAAAATGAAAAATTGTAAATATTCCTCTGATGTCTTGAAAGGCTGCTGGTATGGACTGATCATGAAAGAATAACTGATTAATTATTTAACTCATAATTTGGCTTGTTGAATGGAAATATGCTTCTTTTATCTTTTTATTATCTTATTATCCTTTTTATCAGTGCTGCAATATGTTTCTGTTTTGCACATTGCAAGACAGTGATGTCAAACATGTGGCAGTGGAGCTTTTGTACAGTTGAGTCACTGCGTTCAGACTCAGAGATAATAAAACCCCTGATTTTTTCCCCACACAGAAAATCAATCAGGAATCTGCTAAGAATAAAGAATCAATCAATAATAACATCTGTAGCTCTTGTAACTCCCTTCCAAGAACTTCACAATAATCCATGAACAGAATACTACAACATACATTTTTTGTGTAAATCAAACCTGTCCTGAAAAAAAATGTAAACCTAGGTGTTGAAAAAGTGGTTCCGAAATATTATTTAAAATACAAAATAACTCTTGGGCACCCCCTAATTATGCACTGCAAGTCGTGTCCCACAATATATGTGCATTTTTGTAACTGAAACCTATTCAGCCTGGAAAAGAGTGACAAAACAGTGAGTGACATGACAACAAGGAAATGACATGATTAAGTCAAGTGCTCCCACCATGGGTAGACCAAAGGAAAGTCCTCTTTGATATATTTTGTTTTTTTTCACAATCTTTTCTGATTACAGTGAGTGTGTCACTCCAACCAATCCAACTCTGTTAACCATATTACCAAATGAAGGCAAACTTATTAGAGTTTTCTTCCTTTATTTATATAACTACATGCCTAAATTGTGCTTGAATTCTAGAATGACCCTTATCAGCATCCATTCGTAGCTGCAATCATGACTGTAGACTATTTTTTTTTTAATAAAGGGTGGATGAAATTACTATTTGTTATGTAAAAGGAGTCACTCATATTGATTTGCCCTTATGTAACTAGAAATTTGTGATTCTTTCTTTGGTCTTACATGACCTTCATGTTTCAGTTCACTGTCACAGCCTCTAATGCTGTAAGCCAGTTTCACCAAACTGCAGTTTGCGACTAATAAAGGTTCAACCAGGCATTTAAAGGCTTGATAAAAGATGCAGTGCCAGTATTCTGGCTATAACTGATATTGGTTTTATAGCGTCTTCAAAAAATTAAATGCATTTTTTTTTATATAAACTCTTGAATAAAAGCACTCTTCACACAAGAAATCTCAGGCGTTGAAATCTTGAACGACAGTCGTCCTTCTGCGAAATGATGAACACGTGGATTTCTCTGAAGGACATAGGCCTTTGGAGCTAGGAGGTGAGTTAGGCTGGTAGAGAGCTGGGCACAATAAAATAAAGACAAGAAAAAGGAGGTTTGTGTGTGTAAATGTGTGTGCCCGGGCAGTATCTCATTCCACAGAGAAAAGCCCACCTCTGTAACCCCATCACCCACTCAGTGTTTGCAGAAATATCACATAATACCTCATATTACACCTACATGAAGGCGACTGGCTGGCATGTTGTCTTCCTCAGCCTCACATCACAACTTCTCACTGAAAACATGTTTTAAAAAATGAAGCCCTCGTTGCTCCTTTGAAGAGAAACTATTTGTCTCTTTTGCTGTTGTCCCGAAAGGTGTGCATCATGGCTGAAAAAAGTGGTATGAAGCTGAAGGGCTGTGTCGATATTAATTTAATTTGAATCTAAAAACATAAAAGAATAGATAAAGACATCAGTTTCTGATCCTGCGGGAATACTACATGTGGGTTTAGATGTTGGTGAGTTATGCACAGTCCTGTGATTTTCTTTAGTAGTGATTGTTACCAAGGACGTCTGTTTTTTTCTCTCTCTTTCTCACCTTGGCCACTGGCCTGAAAGTGAGTCTGACGTCTGTTCATATATAACACACATAAAGGTTCATAAAAATCTAGTTTCAGTGCACAGAGATATACAGTAACTCCATACCTGTGCCTGTTTTTCCAGCTATTACTTTTAATGTATTCATCCATTTCTTTTCAGAGCACGTATGGGCAGGAAAGAACATGTCGCCAGCCCATCTTCACCCCTGCCTGTGCTGACATCCCACATTCATCCATCCTGTCATTGTTCAGTGACAGTCCTTTTAAACCCTGTTTGTCTTTTCCACACGCCCACACCACTGTTACACTGTTGCCTTGCAACATGAAGGTCCTGGGTTTGAATCCACCATCCAGGCCGGGGCCTTTCTGTGTGGAGTTTGCATGTTCTCTTTGCATGGGTTCTCTTAATTGGTGACATGCACTCAGTGGAGTTAAGTTAGGTTAATTGGTGATTCTTAAGTGCCCATAGGTGTGAATGTGAGTGTGAGTGGTTGCCTGTCTCTCTGTGTTAGCCCTGTGACAGGCTGGTGACCTGTCCAAGGTGTAATTTGCCTCTCACCCTGTAACAGCTGGGATAGACTCCAGCCCTCAACCCTGAATTGGACAAGCGGAAGAAAATGGGATGGATGGATTTTCAGCCACTTGGTGGCAGCAAAAAGGGGGTTACTGTCAACAGCTGATGATGTAGCAAACTGTTGTTTTTTACACAGAGCAACACTCTTTCTTTTACATCTGTATATTAATCACATTTGAAGGATTCTTTCTAGGATTCTTATCTTATAAATGTCCCAGTGTATTCAGCAGTCCTTCATTTTTTCTTTCATTGTAATGTCAGGGTGTGCACAAGTGTATATGACAAAGGAAGTTCAATGCAGTTGGGCTTTCTTTGTGTTAGCTGGCTTGACAAACCTAAAACCCCAGTCGGAGATAACAATGGTTATCACCTTCGGCTTTCTCCTTTGCGCTCTGTGTGCGTTCACATGAACAGGGGCCTTTCACGCATCATATGACTCTTTTTCATAAACTGATCCAGATGAGTTCCTCCCACTCTGATCAGAGAGATTGTCAGATAATGATGTCAAGGTGGTGATAAAATATATAAAGAACATAAAAATTTAACAGATTGCAATTAAGACAAGAGATTAATGCTGTAGAAACGTGTTACTGTTGGGATTTAGAGCACAAAGGAGTAAAAAAAAATATATAATTTGAGTTAATTATTTTAATGCTGAGTGTGCTTTCAGTGCTGCTGTTTATTTCTAAGGTGACGACTGCAGATTATTAAAATAAGTTTTTTTTGTATTTATTGTACTTTTTTAAATACAAAGTTACAAAGTGCTTCACAGTTTGGATGGTAACATTAAAAATAAATGTACATATTCATACATGTAAACACAGTCAAACACACGGTCTTTCATTCCTGCATACACACTTACACATGTATTAGAAGAACAAAAGGCCACAAATAATGGGCAAAAAAGGAAAAGCTAACCTATAGAAATGAGTTTTCAGTAGTAGTTTAAAATAAACCACAGATTTAGCTGATCTGACAGGCTGAGGAAGGTTGTTCCAGAGTTAGGAGTTACAACCTCAAAAGCGTGCTCACCTCTGGTTTTAAAATTAGGAGACGCTGATCAGATAACTGGAGAGGCCGGCAGCAGTTATAAGGTCTCAGTAGCTCTACTATATATGCAGGACCCTGGCCATGTGGGGCATTATATGTGTTTAGTAAAATTAAATTAATTCTGAATTTCACTGGAAGCCAGTGAAGGAAGCATGAATAGGGGGGATGTGTGGATGCCAGCTGGTTCTTATTAGCAGCTTAGCTGCAAAATTCTGGCCCAGTTGAAGACAGGCTGAGGAGGACTGGGAGATACACATGAAGAGTGAATTACAAAAATCGAGACTGAAGAAAAATAAAATGTGTACCAGAAGTTCCACATTAGTGGGTGTCAGTAAATAAATTGTTTGGTTTTTGCCATGTTTCTTGGCTGGATGAGCTTTGAGATGTGAGATTCAAAATCAAAATTTTGGTCAAAAATAACACCAAGATGATTTGATATCGTTGGTGAAGGGGTGTAATGGCAGGAACTCCTTAGCAAAACTGTCAGGGCCGAACAGAAGAACCTCAGTTTTGCAAGGATTAAGGAGAGGAAATTTAAAGGCATCCACTTATTAATGGCAAATTAATTAATGTCAGGTTACAGCTCTGAAACTTTAAATTGGATACACTTAAGCATTAAAAGTTACTGTCCCATAGCCTGATAAAGGAGATGTGCAAATCGTTTTAGTTTGTCAGCAGATCAGAGTGCATTTCCAGCAATGTAAAAGCAACAGCTTAGTATGAGTATAAAAATATTCATAGACAGATTTTTTTCTGAATCACTAAATTAATACATGCACATTCCTGTGAGGTTGCAATGCAAAGTTTGCTCTGCTATAAGTTTACAGCTGGGCTTGATTCGTGATGTTAGCAAGGTATGGCTTAACAGTTTGCACATATAAAATGTACACACACACACACACACACACACACGCACGCACACACACACTCAGTCTGGTGATTAGACACAGGTGATAAGAAAACACAGCTGAAGCTAATGAGGGCAGGACAGACAGGAACAAACAAGACACAAGCGAAAACCTGCCTTCAAAATAAAACAGGAATTAACCAAAACACAAATAGCTTACACTGACATTGAGCCTAACACTAAACATGATGACAGAGATAGGGAAACCCAGAAGGTAACTCAAAATTAGAAACACAAAGAAACACAACAAAACCAAGAACTATCACAGGGACAGAATCAAACGAATCACAAGAACAACTACATGTTTATAGCTTCCTGCCCCAGAAAACTGATACAATAGGAGCTTAGCTTACAATAAACACCATCCATCCATTTTCTGACACACTTATCCATTGCATGGTGATGGATGTGGGGGTTAGGAGTCATCCCAGCTGACAATGGGCCACTACAGACAACTTTAAACCACCAGTTTAGTTAGTCAAGTTGCTGGCTACAGATTCCACAGTTACTCCACATGTCCCCCTGTATCCACCATTTTAGCTCCCTACTCTTAGCTCGGAAGAAAACAAGTGTAGGCCTAACCCTCTCCTTTTTTGGGGAACATAAAGCTCTGGAGATTTTGCACAGTGAAAAAGAGGCTTATATACAATCAGTCCACTATCAATTGTTTTATTAATATATAGCCACTACATTGTGCAATCAACATTTACATTGTATTGGCAATTAAATTTTTACATTTAGACAAGGCTAAGCTAGCTGTTTTCCTGTGTTTCAGCTGTGGGGTTGTGTCAACTCAGATTAAAATGGGTGTGTCTGGTTTCTTTGCATAAATACAAAATGGGATTTTTTTAGTACAAGTCTGATAACATCAGTGTTTACTGACTTGTGAGAATGTTATTTGCTTTGTTTTGTTTTGACTGTGTAGGCAGAAGTAAACTGTTGATCTATGGTGGAGTTTTTCTGGTATGTCTCTTATCAATAGAGAACAGCTGTGTAAATTTTGGCATTACAGTTACAGAGCTGTTAATGGCTGAATTTGGAGGTGTTTTTTAAATTAGGAATTTCAAACAGTCTGGTTCTGCCAGAGGTTTCTTCCTCTGCTTTCTAAAAAGGAGTTTTTCCTTCCCACTGTCACCAAGTGCTTGCTCACAGGGGGTTGTCTGATTGTTGGGGTTTTCTTCTATTATTGTAGGGTCTTTGCCTTACAATATAAAGTGCTTTAGGTGACTGTTGTCATGATTTGGGGCTATATAAGAATTGAATTGAACTGAATTGTTGATTTCACTTCTTGTTCTTGTTTTCCAAACAAATAAAAATGAACAATTTTCAGAGAACTTGGTTCTTTAGATAAAGCTTGACACGGAGGTGTAATATTGGGCATTGGGCTCAGTCGTCATAATCTACTGTGAACCAGTTTCAGTATGTCTCATGTCTCTAAGCTGCTCTTCAGTTATACAGAGAGAGAGAGAGAGAGAGAGAGAGAAGGAGGAAGAGAAACAGCGAGAGTGCATCAGAGTGTAGAGATATTTCAGTCTTGCTGTCTTTATAGCAGAGCTTTCCTTTGGTGAGGCGGCTGGTGAGGCTTGGGGATTATGCTACAGTGGTCAGGAGGTTGGGTTGTGAGGAGAAGACGGCTGTGGGACTGTACACATCCAGAGAGGTATTCCTTGGGATGTTGTGGCTGTATATTCAACCACACATAGAATGCTGAAGGAAAGCGACTGAGCGGGAAGGTAAAAGGCAGAGTGAATAAAAACAAGTGCTTTTACTGTGTAGGAGGATGCTGGATGGATGACAGCTGGATCAAAGTGTGGATGTTGTAGTGAGGAGGAGGAGGAGGGGTTTTATGGCGAGATCAGGGTGAGAAGTTAATGTGACTCAGACCTTACAACCACTTCCTTTGGCATCTTCGGGATGGACAGATCAAAGGTGAAGATGGAGCGAGTCATGTAGTGGTTGGCCGACTCACAATATAGGAATGGATACCGGGAAAAGGAAGCTTGGTCATGTGGTCCGTTCTTTCAAATGAATGTGAATGAGTGTACTACGCCAGAGAAACAATTATCCTGTTTCCCGTCAGGCCAGAGGAATGCAGAGTGAGATTCCCGGTCTGTGAGTCGTGCCCTCTCACCTGTCACCTCCATATGGATCCTATTTCATCCTTCCACTTCCCCCTCAGCAAGGGAATTTCCCAGCTTGTGTGGTTGTCCTCGTGGAGGAAGTTACAGCAACTGGTTTGCTCAAGCTAGGTTTTTCTGTTAATAATAGGATACTTTATGTTGTGGTTAGTTTAACAAGGCTGTGTTCTTGTTTTCGCTGCATACAACTGAATTTGCCAATTTGTGGGAGGTCAGGAGTCTAATTGAGGCCTAAACTAAAAGGAAAAAAAAATACTTTATGTGTGGTATTTTCACAGCACGTTACAGTTGGCCCCATGTAAGCATGAGGCAAATCTATGGATTTATGTGGATGGAGTGTATACATAGAGTAATCGCTTGTTGGTGCTATCTAAGAAGAATGCTTTGTCATGCTGGGTGTGTGTGTGTGTGTGTGTCTGTGTGTGTGTGTGTGTGTGTGTGTGTGTGTGTGTGTGCGCGTGTGTGTGTGTGTAACCCATGTTGACTCACAGTTACAATAATGACTCTGGCAGCAGAGTGGATGAACAGCTCATACTGACTGTACAGAGAGAGAGAGAGAAAGGAAAGAGGGCTGCGCTCTCAGTAGCATCTCCATCTCATAACTCCTCTGCTGCTCAGCATGTTCACGTACAAACACACACACTCATGCATTGAGAAGACAGCCCTGAGGAGTACAGCACCTACGCTACAGTATAATTCAGGACGTCTCATTGCCAGTACGGGATAGGAGTGGCTTTAAACTGGAGTAGCAAGTACAAAAACGTCTTTAGGGAGGAAATAAGTCATTGCGTCGCAGGTGACGGGCTGTTTGGTAAGTATTTGTGTTTGTTCCTGTGCTCACGTATTTGTTCTTGTTATTTATTTTTTCTGTGTTATGAGGGCAAAGATGTTGCTTAACATGCTGTCCTTATTATATCTTGTGACTGTGTTACAAAAAAATGGCATAGCAGTTTCATTTTCAGTCTATTTTGAAACAACAGTCAGATACCTGTAGTCACTCTGCGACTGGTATCTCCAGACCCCTACGTTTTTATTTTTACAAGCATTATGCTTTATGACTGCCATCAACTGAGAGCTGTACGGCAAACAACATGAACAAGTCTGTGCTGACGATGGTTGACAATTTATCAGCACTCTTTCCAGGATGAGAAACAGCCTAGAATTTTTTTTCTCAGTAAAGCTTCTAACTGTGGTTTCTATCTAGTGATCTCAAAGGCAGTGAGTAGCATAAGGCCCTTTGCCTCTAAGGTATTGCTGAGAAATGCTTTCTATCTGTCACTCTCTCCTTACTTGGAAGAAAATGGGACTCTGCTTAGTGAGTGTGGTGGACTCAGCATCCATCCTTTACACTGAATTATCTTGGATGTATGTTTGTCTGCACTAAAATTTTCTCCTCCTTTCATATCTGGATGTTGTGTTTCTGAATGTTAGGTGACCACACCTGGATTCTGTCCTACATTGGCGCAGGTATATATAGCTACAGAACACTCCCTGCAAACCTCATTCTGTCATTTAAATCCAGCGTGTGATGAAGTCTTCCTTTGTCTGCACAGTCACTGATCTCAGGCAAAGAAATAAAGGTCCAGAGTAATTAACAGCACACTGGCAAGTATATCAAATCCCCCAGTCACGCATCCTACAACATCAAATCCAGTGACACATATTTTTGTATTCTGACAATAGTAATTGTGTGTCTATATTTCTTGTGTAGCTTTTTTCATACTGAGGCTGATACACGCATGCATAATCAATTGTTAGTGCTTAAAAAAAGCCCAGGGTTTTTTTTGTTTGTTGTTTTTTTGTTAGCTGAGTCATCTGTCACAAGGTCGATTGCTTTAAGTCCAGGAAGTAGGGTTTTTCTCTTGGCACATGACACACTTCTAAATGTAACCCTTTCATGTATGTCGTCAACATTTGTTAACACTTAATTAATTTCATCTCTGGAAATATTTGATTGATGACACCCTCAGTCTAAGACAGCAAAACTCATTGTTATCAACCCAGGCTAAAAAAAACACACACACACACACACACACACACACACACACACACACACACACACACACACACACACACACACACACACACACACACACACACACACAC
>JASGAU010362637.1:0-20402 GCA_030220045.1 Australoheros facetus
ACGGCAGCAGACGATATGAATAGTCACATGGCAGTCGTGAATTAATCAAATGGCTCAGATTGAAAGAACGTAAATATTGTCACGTGCGTCCACATGGCGCTGGATACGGAGAAGGTGGACGGCGCAAAAATTTTTTTTTAGGAAAATTAAAAAGACGGCGCAGAGCGGTGGACTAGGTGGAAAATGCGCCTGCCGCCGGCATAATTTGAAAGCCCTGCTTCATTTTATTCTCCTGTGCCATAGAGCTCTATTGCTGTTCTAAAAATATTAAAAACGCACAAGCCACATCTTTGACACGTTCCTTTGACTCTGCAGCTCTGCTCACTATTACACCAACTGTGTAATGATCTGCTGTGGTCACCCCTGGAAACATGTATTAATCTGATAATTGGTGACAAATACACCGTTTACTCATTTTTTTTAGTAACATTTGCAAAGAGCTAGAATATGGAATGACATTTTTAGTTGGAAAAATGAGAAGACTACAAAAAATATAATATGAAAAACCTAAATGGAAGATGTTTTTGTTACCGCAACACCAACATAATTGTACAGCATTTCTGAACTGAGCCTTTCAAGCACTACTTAAAGGGATAGTGCATCAACCTTTGTCGTGCTTGTTACGCTGAGGGTAGGGAGCACGCTGAATTCACAAAACAAACAAACAAAAAAATAGTGGTTTTATCTCTTAATGTTAATCAACTGACGTGCATGTGAATAATTATTCATCTCATTGTGTTACCTAATGTAACAGATTTGTCTATGTTATATTCATCACTTAGTCCATCTTTGGTCGTGGTGTGGTGCCTTGTGTAGTTCAGTGACTCAGAGAGCGACCAGGAGAATAAGCACCTGGTAGGAACACCCATGCTGGACAGGTCAAAGGGTAAAGGTCAGACAAATGTGGACTCTACATTGGGAAAAAAATCTGTTACAGAAACACGGATGGCAGACTCAAAGCAAGTAGACTCGGGAGTTGGAGTTTGCCCAGAGTTGAGTGTGCTGTTGGGAAATCGTCAGTAACCTATACTCCTCACAGGACAAAAGATCTTGGTGATGTTATATTATACTATATATATTATACTGGCTCAAAATGGGCCTCTGGGGTGGGGGGTGTGGTGGCGTGACTGTCAGAGTAAGAATTAGTCATTCACATATAGTCAAGGCAAAGAATCTATATTAACATAAGTCTACATTTTCCTGTTATTTTTTATGTTTACATATTTGATATAAACCCTGCAGGCTATTTTAGCCATTAATGTGACCTTGAATATCTACAGTGCTTTGAAAAAGTATTTTCCGCCTTCTTGATTTCTTTGTTTTTTTTGCACATTTGTTACACTTAATGTTTTGGATTGTCAACCAAATTTTAACATTAGACAAAGAGAACTGGAATAAATTCAAAATGCAGGTTTTAAATGATGATTTCATTTATTATGATGATTATTTATTTATTTCATCTGACCCTGTGTGGAAAAAGCTCCCTCAACCTAATAGTTGGTTGTGCCACCCTTGGCAGCAACCACTACAGTCTAGCATTTGCAATAACTGGCAGTGAGTCTTTCTTATTGCTGTGGAAGAATTTTGTCCCATTCTTTTTTGCAGTATTGTTTTGAATCACCCACACTGGAGGGTTTCGGGGCATGAATGGCCTGTTTGAAGTCATGCTAAAGCATCTCAATTGGATTTAAGTCCGGACTTTGACTAGGCCACTCCAAAACCTTCATTTTATTTTCATTGAGCCATTCAGAGGTGTATGGAGTCGGATGTTCACATATGTGCTGCCGCAACACTGCCCCCTATCGGTGCGGCACGGTACTTTCTGCCTCACCCTATGTATTTTCACCGAGCATATATGACCGATCACAAAGAACAAGCATGTCACACACATTCATTCAATATGTGTGTGACATGACTGTGGAACATCAGCATGTGTAGCACATGTGTAATCAAACATGTATATTGGCGATATAAAGAGAGAGCAATGGGCATGCGCCAACTGCCTGCTTAATTTATTGTGTGTGACACAGCGCCACTAAAGGTGAGACGCAGCACTGCACTGCCTCTTCCCGCATTTCTTCCGTGTGTTTGAACAGGCAATGCGAAAATTCCGCGATTTTGACCATTAAAGCCAAGCCAAGTTATTTATAAAGCACTTTAAAACCAGTAACCACTGACCAAAGTGCTGTACACAAAACACATCAGGACAAGGGAAGATAAAATTTAAAAAGGTAATTTAAAAATAAAATTTTTTATACATACACAAAATAAAAAATAACAATAGACAGTTTATCCTAAAAAAATAAATGAATAAAATCGAAAAACAAAACAGCAGCTCATACTAGTCAAAGGCCAAATGAAAAAGGTAGGTCTTAAGAGCATATTTAAAATTGGCCTGTTTAATGCCTAATGGCAATGAATTCCAGAGTTTAGGAGCTGCCACAGCAAAGGCTCTGTCTCCTCTGAGCCTCCGCTGTGTCCTCGGCACAGCAAGTGTTGAGATAATTCAGAAAACAGTTTTATAAAACAGTTTTATAGAACAGTCAAGTAGTCAAATGTATTTTCTCTTATCATTGTTAGTATTTTACTTGTCATGATGACAGGTGCTGCCTTACCTGCCTCCCCTGACTGCACCTCACTGCCCGAGACCATCACACCTACCACCACCATGTTCGTTCTTTATATGAAATGCCGTGTTAGTTTTAGGCCAGATGTAACGGTAGTCAAACCTTCCCAAAAGTTAAACTTTTATTTCATCAGTCAACAGAATATTTCCCCAAAAGTCTTTTTTTTTTTTGGCACATGAGAGACGAGCATTTATGTTCTTTGTGGTCAGCAATGTTTTCTCCTTGGAACTTTCCCATGGATGCCATTTTTGCCCAGTCTCGTTCTTGTTTTTGAATCATGAACACTGACCTTAATTAAGGCAAGTGAGGCCTGCAGTTCTTCAGATGTTGTTCTGGGCTCTTTTGTGGCCTCTTGGATGAGTTACTGATGTGCTCTTGGAGTAATTTTTTCATGGGAATGTTCACCACCATTACTTTTTCACACAGGGCCAGGGAGGTTTGGATAGCTTTTTTCCCTTATCAATGAAATTGTCATTTAAAAACAACATTTTGTATTTATTCAGGTTATCTTAAACTAATATTAAAATTTGTTTGATCTGAAAAATTTAAGTGAGAGAAACATGCAAAAACTATGAAATGAGGAAGGGGGCAGACACTTTTTCACAGCACTGTATATACTGGTGGCTATTTTCTCTGCTCCTCACAAACAAAAGGTTTGAAATGCAGATAACTGTGGCTGACATGACCATTTTAGGGATTTGTCCTTTTATGACAAATGGGTCAAATGGATTCAAGATGTAAAAAAAAAGAAAATGCCAGAATTGAGTGTTGACAGCAGCCTGAAGCCTGGACTTTTGGCTCACAAGTATTACTAGTACAGCTGTGGTCAGAAATTTCTATAATTCATCATTGGCATGAATGTTGTGGTCATTCTGGGCTTTTAATTATTTCTCAGGACTGACGGGGTGGAATAATTGTCTCATATAGACCCAAATATATACAAACACCACAACAAATATTTGGTTAAATGTCCCTTAGTAAGTTGCACCTTGTCCAGATGCTTTTGGAAGCCATCAACAAGCTTCTGGCATAATTCTGGCTGGATATTTGCCCACTTGTCTTGTCAGAATTGGTAGAGTTCATTTAAATTGGTGTATCCATTCCAAAACCAGTTTTGATATGTGTTTGGGATCATTATCTTGTTTCCACGGTTCAACCACCTATTTAATGTGAAGATGAAGAATTTGGAGGTAGACCTCCTCCTTCATTATTCCATTCACTTTTTACAATGTACCAG
Organism: Australoheros facetus; assembly: GCA_030220045.1. Taxonomy (NCBI): domain Eukaryota; kingdom Metazoa; phylum Chordata; class Actinopteri; order Cichliformes; family Cichlidae; genus Australoheros; species Australoheros facetus. The sequence continues at coordinate 3,865 of JASGAU010362637.1, forward strand.
TACCACTGTCAGCAAAACAGCCCCAGAGCATGATGCCACCACCACCATGCTTGACAGCTGGTAGAGTGGTCTTAGGTTTGAAAGCCTCACCTTTACTCCTCCAAACACACTTCTTGTCATTGTGGCAAAATATCTCAATCTTTATCTTGTTATCCATATGGGCAGCTACAAATTTCAGTCTAGCTTTTAAGTGTTGAATTTGGAGCAGGGGCTTCTTTCTTGGTTGGCACCGTCTCAGTCCATAGTGATATAACACTAGCTTCACTGTGGACAGCAGTTTCCAGTTCATGGCAGACTTGAGACTTGGTAGTTCCTGGGTTGTTCCTCAACATCTTAACCAATTTCCTTTCATCTGAGGGAGACAGTCTTCTTCCAGAACACTTCCAAAGTGCTGACACATCAGAATAACTTGTACTTATGTACAATTGTTTGACCTGATGATCTTGGAATCTGCATGCCAAGGTGTGTTGTGGAGATGAGGCCCCAAGTGCAGACTCTCAGGAAGACAGGCAAAAGTTGAGACTCTTGTGCTTCCTTTTGTTCTTTTGGTTTTGTTCCCATTGTTCTGAGAATTGGTCAATCCAATGAGTGCTGTTAAACAAATCCTTTTCATGCTGGCAAAAAGAAACTACCAGCTGTAGTCAATCATGATCACTAACAAGATGTTAACAGGCCTTGGTCTTGTCAAGTTAAAATACATTGTAGAGCCTTCAGCACCAACTATCTGTACATATTTAAGCCTGTGTGTATAGGTACTTTTGACCCTGTGTGGATTAGAGAAAATGCTAAATACATTCAAATTTGTGCACCCATTTCTTGTTCTTTACATTACATTACACAATTGAATCACTGAAGTCATTAAAGATGTATGCTGTACAATCATTCCACCTTGGAAAAAGAAGAGTTCAAAGAAATCATCATGAAAGCCCAAGATCACCATGACATTCATGTCCATGATGAGTGTATGGAAACTTCTGACCACAACTGTGCATACCTCATGATTTGAAACTTTGTGTTTAATAGTGGCATCCACAATTGTAATAGTGCATAAAAGAAAATCATGATATGTCCACTTTAAGGTTTTGTTTTCCTCCATTAGGATCAATCAGTAATCAACCTTATGTTGTAAAGAGCCTGAGAGGCTAGATAAAAAATTCCCGCTTCCGGTGAGAAATCAGGGATAGTTTCACCAGGAGATGCGAACAGTTTTGAACCTTTTGCCACCTCAGTTTTATGAGCCTTTATTCCACAATGAAACAGTAGAAAAGGAGGTGTGCTCTGTCTCCATTCAGAGACAATTTGTAGCAATGGTTACATGGGGGCGTCATTGTTTTTTCTTGAATGGGCTGCTACTTTGAGAACAATATAATTAGCTGTTGTCTCATGGAGGATGTGCGGTTAGTTGCTTTTATAGAGCAGTAACCACAGAATAAAGAATGTTCAGATATTGTGGAACAAAGTGCAAATTTCACAAACATGGATCACAAGTGAGCATCTGCCACAGACATCAGGTTCATTAAATATCAAGAAAGTGTTTTTCTTCAGCCACAATGACATAACTAGTCACAAGACAGCTCCTTTATTAGGTAGTGGGCAGGTGATCTGCTTTTTAAAAGAGTTTATTCTTAATTTATTTGCTTCCTTTGACGTAAACAACATTACTCGGAAGTTATTCTTACACTCTTCAAGACAAATGGCTCTAAGTGATGGTGTCAGAAGGCGTGATCAGGCGGTTAACATCTGAAATATGTGTTGGTGTTTTGCAGTCGACACATCACATTCCTTGTAAATATTTATTATGTGGTTTCGAGGCAGGTCCTGAACAGACTCGATGGTATAAATACTAAGACACCAGCTTTAGCACAGATGTAGAAGAGCTAACACACAGAAGATGGATGAGATGATGCTTAGAAAGACACACAGCTTGTTTATCAGTTGAGAAGGTCAACTTGGTGCATTGGATTCAAAGTTGTTTTTTTTTCTATCTAGTAATGGGAAAAGACCCAAACTAGAAAATGGAATACAGAGCGGAGTTAACGGTGCTTCTTGTTTTGCTGACAACAGCTTCATCTATCGCCCTGAGCAGCAAAGACGTCACAGAAGCCATGGTAAGAAAATGCAAAACATGCTGCGGTTGCTGGAATATAACCTAAAATATTAATGTAAAAATGGCAGTCTCTGAGTGTGGGATTTGCATACAATTCACTGAGAAAATAAAATACTTGGAGCATTCACTGCTGTCCTGTTCTAATATCACATTAAGTTCAAAAGACACTGGATTTTTAACAGTTTTAAACTGACTAATATCACTGTAAAGCCAGGTCAATATATTGTAATATATCTGTTACAATGTCTACTCTTCCTTTAGGCTTATTTAAGGAAGTATGGCTATCTGCACATCCCACTGGACAGTAAAGGCCATGACCATTCACATGAGCAAATAGCTGAAGCCTTAAGGTAACTGCATCATGTCCATTTTCAGTGTTTTCATTTACCACTTAGACTTAATTTGAATTGAAAGTAAAATTTTTTTTTCGTGAAATGTCAGAATCTTTCAGAAAGTGACCAACGTGCAGATATCTGGAAAACTGGATTCAGCCACGTTGGCAATGATGGAAAAACCTCGGTGTGGTCTGGAAGATTCTTTCAATAACAAAACTCTCAAATATCGAGTCATGGGTAGGTAATTGCGTTTATATTACATATTTATTGTGCACTGATTTGAATATAAATTAATTTAAATTGTAATTCAACAGGTTACTGGCGTAAGAAGATGCTGACCTACCGCATTTACAATTACACCCCTGATCTGGGTCAGGGAAAGACCCGTGTGGCCATCCAGAATGCTTTTAAGTACTGGAGTGATGTGTCACCTTTAAGGTTCAGAGAGCTGCATAAAGGAAGACCAGACATCAAAATCTCCTTTCACAGAAAAGATAAGACATGCCCGGTGCCCTTTGATGGCCGAGGTAGGACCAGCATCGAATATTGCTGTAATGCTCAAAAAAACTGTGAGGTTTTGTGATTTTATGCTAAAACCTTTGATGTAAAGTGATGCTTGAAAAATGTCAGGGGTAAAGGAGAAGTTTTGGTATTTAATTAGAATTGCTGTTTCATCTTTAGGCCATGTTCTAGCCCATGCTGATGCCCCTGAATCTGGCATTGTGCACTTTGATGAGGATGAACTGTGGACAGAAGGGAAGACTTATGGCTCCAACCTGAGGATTGTGGCGGCTCATGAGATCGGTCACGCTCTCGGCTTGGGCCACTCACAGTACTACAGTGCACTGATGGGACCTGTTTACAATGGGTACCGCTCCAACTTCAAGCTGCATCCGGATGACATACAAGGGATCCAGGCTTTATACGGTATTTCCGGAATATTATTACAGCAGCACATGAATATAGCTTTGAAGTACTACTTATGCAACATACAATGTTATTCCTTTTCAGGAAAGCCAGAGAAAACTGAACCCAGAAATCCAGGCCAGTCACTGCCAGGAGGAGCTATTCCAAATCCTTGCAAGGCCACTCTGGATGCAGTTATGTTGGGTACAGAGAATCTGATGCTCTGATATATATACCTTTATATAAGTGTTACTCTGTATTTTATTTAAGAAAACTGGAAGATGTTTCCCAAGATATCTTCTCTCCACATTTTGTCCCTGCAGGTCCTTTGCGTAAAACATACTTTTTCAGTGGGCAGTATGTGTGGACAGTGTCCAACGCTGGCTACAACACTCCCATCCAGATTTCCGCACTGTGGAAGGAGCTGCCAGGGAGCCTCAATGCAGCTGTTCACTCTCCACGGACCGGCAAATCCTACTTTCTGAAAGGTGGATTTATATGATGGTGTCATCAGCAGTGCTGGCAAAGTTTAATTCCAATTATGTATACTGGGTGTATTTTCTGAAGTGCTTAGAGAGTATTTCTTTTCTGCAAATGTCTTTTTTACAGGAGACAAATTATGGAGATACACAGGCTTCAAACTTGACCAAGGCTTCCCCAAACGTTTGGCTAACCTCCCTGCAAATATCGATTCTGCCTTTTACTTCAATAAGAATCAAAAAATCATCTTTTTCAAAGTAAGATGACCTTCAGTCTTTTGCTGTTGTTGTTGTTCAATATCCAGATTCTGGTATATAATTTCCTCTTTATTTCAGGGCTCTGGATATTGGCAGTGGGATGAAATTGGTCCAACAGACTTCAGTTCATATCCTAAATCAGTTGGACAACTCTTCCAGGCGATGCCCAGCAACACCAATGCTGCACTAATGTGGATGAACGGCTACGTATACTTCTTTAAAGGCACCGAGTATTGGCGTGTAAACCAAAACTACCAAGCAGTGGAGAAGGCCTATCCTCTCAGCACTGCCTCGCACTGGATGCAGTGTGATGACTGAGCCACCAGAGGCCACCAGGGACTCGACATGAACTTTATCTGCACAATGACTCAGTTTAATAACAGTAAGATAAGTTCACAGTATTGGTATTGATTATGTGGGTGAGCACAATGATATCTGCCTCACTTTCTCACCACTTAAAAAAATAGTAATGTTAAAACGTCTACACCTGTCAGTCTTAATCAAAATATTAATTAAACTAATTAATAAGCTATTAATCAGTAAAATATTTATCTTTAATCGTACATACTACAATTAACCAGTCAATTGCGCTAACAGAGCAGATGACAGTCACAGAACATGTATGTTATACTTTTTGTCTGTCTTCTTTTGTGTGCACTGTAGCCATCTACCTTAAGTTATACTGTGGGTGTAATACATTTCTGTATGTATATTATGTTCATATATATTCTATGAGTTATAGAAAATGTCTTTAGGGTGCCTTTTTAGCATCTGGCCACAAATGCCAGATGAAAATTTGCTATCTTGGCAAAGTCTGGTAACTTTACAGTAATTCTCAAATAATCGAATCAAATAAAACCAAAAATAGATTTCTGTGAAGCTCAACCTGCTCCTACCAAAGCAGGAGTCTTAAGAAGTCAGAGTAGGTGGAAAGCACCAGTGTGGTTGTGCATGCAGGGTCTTTGAAGGATAAGGTCACTTTAGCTGCAAAGAAAGTCAGCTTTACACATGTGAACAAGATCAGCAGGCGGGTTTCTCCACGTGGAGACACCTAATGCAGCTGCCAAAGTGAGTGCTTCAGAGCACCTGACTTATGTTTGCTTTCAGTCCAAACACAAGGTTATTATAGTTAATTAAAACTAAACTAAAAACTAGGTCTGAAAAAAATGAACTGAATTGAAATAAAAATCAGACTTTGAACCGGTTTAGATCTAAATGGAATTATATTGTGTACTCACATCCGCTTTGTTAGGTGTAGGTGGTTTGGTTAAATCGAAAACATCTGAAGGCTTTGGTGTTCACATTTTTCATGACTGTAATTTTCCTGTGACAGGAAATGTTTGTGTCGTAATTGTTCTGAACTTCTTAACTTGTGCCCCTGACAAAAACCACCCACATTAGAAAAACTGGATTGAAAGTGAACATGAATAAAGCAACACTGGAAACTAACGGAGGCTACACTGAATTGAAAACAGAAATTCAACATGAAATTAAAAATTTTAAAATGTAAATATGTTCTTTCAAAAGGTTCAAGTGGATTTTTTTTTTTTTGCTACAATACGCACTGTTTTGTATAAATCCTTGTTCATAAAGTGGAAAGTTAGCATAACCAATAGAGCAAGAATAGCAGCATTAACCGAAAATACAGAGGGTGGAATAAAGTGTGATCAACTCTTAAAGAATGTCTGCAACTGAAAAGGAAGGTTAACCCCAAAAATCAAATTGGCATATTCATTGTCATGGAACTGCTGTGTGACAGGTGGGATTAGGACTCCAATGCAGGACTTGGGAAACAGGAACTGAACTGAAACTCAGCTTTATTGCTGGTACTTACAGGGAAGAATACACTAGATATAAACAGTCTGAACTGGAGCCACAAATAAACCAATAAGGAAAATGTGGAAACAACAGGAGAAAACACATGAGAGGAGCCAAAGATGATGAAGAAACAGACAATATATACATGAGGTAATCAGGGAGAGTGGAAACAGCAGGGGAGATTCAAATTAACTGAATCTAACTAAAGAGACAAGAGAAGAAAAAACTGATTACAAAGTACACGTTACACAGGACTGGCAAAGTCAAACAGGAAGTAGACATGGAAACAGTAACGCAGGCATGGTAAATGGTAAATGGAGTAGTTCTTGTTTAGCACTTTCCTACTCTAGCTGAGCACTCAAAGCACTTGGTAAGGAAATACAATAAACACAGTGCACATGAATGAACTTAATGACCGGGGGGGTGGGGGTGGGGGGCAAAAGGCACCGAAAACAGGAGAGATAACTGAATGGGGAGACAAGATAACTAAAATGGGGAAACCAGAAAACCACGAGGAGAGGACAGAGAGACAAAACAGACAAGGGGACGAAGAGATGGAGACAGAAACACAAGGGAGGCAGGAATGCACAGGGGCTCAGGAAATATAACAGAAACAGCACCCATGAACAGAACTAAACAAGAACCAAAACCCTAGTAATGTAAATATAAAAAAACAAATAAACCAGGAACTACAATGAAGAGACATTTCAAACCCCTGGGTCCTAGACTAACACAGAGAGACAGCCAACCATTCACACTCACATTCACACCTATGGGCAATTTAGAATCACCAATTAACCAAACCCCACTAACGGCATGTCTTGGACTGTGGGAGGAAAACAAACAAACAAAAAACTGTTGTGAGTGGTGTTATACAGGAACTTTTTCCTTTCTACCAACCTAAAACTGCCAGTCATATCAGTGTGCACAAGAAAGTGAGCCTCTCCAAGTGGCAAGAAATAGAAAGGGCTGAAAAAATGGAGTCATGTTGAAATGCCAATACTGCAGTTCCTCAAGTGGCCACTAGAGGATGGCTCCAAAAAAATGACTCCAGTCTTAAAAAGCCCAACTTTGGCCAGGAATATAACATCTTTTGTTCTCTATAGCTAATTAAATGCTTCATAATAACTGTACAACTTTTTTTTTAAAACTTACTCTTTTAAACTTTATCACAGATTAAATTTCTGATGTGGCATCTGTAGCTGACAGCTGTTTGTTAGACCTCACCTCTGCAAAACATCTCAACTGTGTTTATGTCTTTTGGAGCATTTTAAATACAATTATATACCAAATCACATGGCTTGCAGGTAATTGTCCTAAGCCTGTCCTCCAGTTTTGGTGTGTTAAGTTTTAGGATTTTATCTGGATGTTACTTAGCACTAATTAGCAGGTATCTGTGTCGGTATGATCCACACAGTTTATGGATGCGGCTTCTTAAGGTTAACGGATTACTCAGCCCTCCACGCTTTTGTCCAAATTTGGTCCAAATTTGGCCTGAAAGTAGAAGCGTCAAAGCTGGACTTCACAACCCAATGACATTTAGATTCATGAGGTTCTTGCTTGTGACAGATGAGAGGAAGTAAACATTAGAAAGACATCTCTACAATTGTAGAGATGCCCTTTTTTGGCGATATCTTAAGATATGTCCAATAAAGGGCAACACATACCAAAGCAGTCTAGATGGATTAATAGCACTACAGACCAGAGGAAAAACATGTTTATTTTAACTGTATCCTTTAAAAAGTGAGAACTTAACCCTGAAAAATGAAACAACACATCATGTTCTTGGAAATTCAAACTTCATACACAATGAAACATATCATCTGTGGTATTGCTTCTGCTGCCATACTTGGTTTGGTATGATCAGTGGCTTATGGTGGATAACGTTAGCAAATGTTGCATAAACACTGCTATTTAATTGACGTCACTGAGTCGCTTTGCTGATTTAATGACTCTTAACATAAGACAATACTCCAAAACAGCAGACTGTGAAGCCGTCACTGCTGTCAAATCAGTGTTTTATTTGTTTACAGTCCAGAATTACACATTTTTGTTCCTTAGTATTGTTGCATCTGCTGGCACACATTTATTTTTATACCTTTAATGCTTAAATTTAAGAGAAATCTAGATATGTTTCTGATCTACAGTATTTATGTACACAGTGATATATGTAGGCAGAATGTAGAAGATTGTTATGATATTGCATGAAACAAAACTCATCTGAGAGTTAAACTGATCAAAGGATTTGCTGATCGTGGGCCTGACGAACTTGCTAAAGTTGCATTAATTTGTCCTGTCATCATTCAGGGGATGATCTCCAAGCACCTTAAATCTGTCTGAGCATGTTGATGATTATCTGATGAAGCCAGTCAAGAGGATTCAAATGATTAATTATTCCTTAATGTTTCATCAGATAGATGTAATCTATAGTTGTTTGAAGCCATGTTAGTCAAACTGTGAAAACAGGAGAGGCAGTGGTCAGAGGCACCATGGAGCCTGTCTCAAAGTCAAAGTCTATTAGAGTGTGTGTGATAGTGCTGACACTGCTTTTGGAGGAGCCTGTTCCCATCTGACGCTCCTGAAGGCTCTGAAGATAACTCTGCAAGGCAAACAAGAGGAAGATGCACTGTTATTGAGAGAAATTCTAAATGATGAAACCCTAGAAAAACCTGGTGCTGCACAAACCAGCAGTGAGCCTCTTTAATAAGTCTGGATCAATGTACAAAAAGTGTCTTAATACAGTGCATACAAATAAACAGCCATATTAAGTCATGTCAAGTCAAGTAAATTTGATTTATATAACACAGACAGAAGTTGACCCATAGTACTTTCCAGACAAATGCATTTTCAGTGCCAGTCAAAAGTTTGGACACGCTCACCCATGCATATGAATCCTCAAAGTATTCCTTCCACCGTCTAACTATATACTCAGATGGAGTGTGCAGCACCCCACTATGTGAGTAGAGCACCGCTTTCCCGTGCTCAGTCGCCTGACAGTTTCCCACAGTTACTTTGAGGCCAACCAAAAGTCTTGTTCCATGGCCTCACCAAACTCCTTCCACACCTGAGCTTTTGCTGACAGAGCTGCAATCCACGTGGCGTGTTGGTACCTGTCAGCTGTCTCTGGAGTCCTAGAAGCTAACCAAGCCTGATAGGACTTCTTCTCTGTTGTGGTGGTTTGGGGATTACCACCACAACAGTGACCAACCACCTTGTAGCAGCAGCTCTGTGCAGCCGGCTCATCAAGGGAGGTGCAGAACATGGTCCATTTGTACTCCATGTCCCCAGCCTCCCTCAGAGTGCTCCCAGTGCAACCTGATTATACATTTTGATGCTCCAGACCAGTCCAGATCTGATGAAATGATTACAAAATCAATCATCAACCTGCAACCTAGTGTGTCCTGGTACCATGTGCACTTGTGAACACCCTTATGCTTGAATATGATGTTTCTTATGAACAAACTGTGGTTGGCACAGAAGTCCAATCACCACTTAAGTTCAGATCAGGCAGACTGTTTCTCCCAATCATCCATCGGATACTCTGAACAGTTGTTTGGTGCATAAGCACAAACAACAGTCAGGACCCAGTCAGGCAGGCAACCGTCTCATCCACTGGGGAAAACCCCAAAGTATAGGCAGCAAACTGGAGGTAAATCTACCCACCCCTGCCTACCACCTCTCACCGAAGGCCACTCCAGATTGGACAGGAGTCCAGCCCTTCTCCAAGAGATTGGTTCTAGAACCCAAGCCCTGCATTGAGGTGACCCCAAATATATCTAATTGGTATCTGTCAACCTCAGGTTCTAGCTCAGGCTAATTCCCCACCAGAGAGGTGACATGGAGACTCACTCCCAGGAGTGAGTTTTACAAGGGCCTCAACCCAACACACAGTCATAAAAACACAAATATTTTTAACTACATTTTGGATGTATGTGAATAAAGTAAAAAGAGAATTAGAATCTGATTGAAAAGCACATGGATCATTTTAATCTCAGCCACTGACCGGTGCCAGGACGTCCCCGGTGTAGCGTTTTAGGGGTGGAGGCCTCCGTCGGCGGGGAGGCTGAGGTCTTCTCCTGGATTCTTTATATGTGTGCTTTTTAGTGTGTTTCTTCTGTTTTTTATGTGCACCTGGAAGCATTCAAAGGGGAGAAAAAAAATAAGCAAACCATGAATATACAACATCAAAGAGGGAAATTTTGAATACAGACTTGAATGTGTCAGAAGTGCAGACTGAATTAAACTCACCTCCAGTGTGTGACATTTCTTTGGCAGTAAACCACCATTGCACCAGCACGCCAGTGAGACTCAAAACAGGACAGATCCCTGTGATTGCCCAGTCAAACCAGCAGAATGGCCGCTGGGCAACTTGAGAAAATATATCATATACTTGATCTGGTAATACAAATGCCCCCACCAGGTAGTCCACACACAGCATCACTGCCGTTGCTCCAAATACAGATGTGTATATGATGCTAAATAGCTTCTGCCACTGGAGCGTAAAGACAGCAGCAGCCATGCTGGCAGCCAGTACAACACTGAGGGGCACCCACACCGGAGTAAGGCTGTGGAATTGTCCGATAACCACCAAGATGGAGAGGGAGAGAAGGATTCCTAGCTGTAGGCCGCTGATGAGGAGTCCCACAGTGGTTATCAACATGGTCATTAGACCACACAGCACTGCCACACCCAAGCCAATGCCCGCCTTAGTCTCTGTCTCCAGGTGGGTGCTCAACACAGGCTCTTTGTGGTACAACAAGAGCATGGCTGCAGAGCTTAACAGGAAGCCTGAGAAGAACATGGCCATCCTGAAGCAGCGGTATCCTGAGGAGGGGAATAAAACAAGGTTCGAATCAGCTCTAATTTCATGTAGGACAAGTTTGAATATTTATTACAAAGTATGCCATACATATCACTGGATTAGTGAAACACTTGCATTTTTATGTGTTTTTACTTCAGCCAGTTTAGGTTAGGTGCTTGGCTCAGTTGATCTTTTTGTACATTTTTAGCAGGATTTCTCAAAAAGTTTTGGTTTTCCAAGAAAATGTTATCCAAGGTGGGGCTTCTACTTTTGTACCTGTATATGATGATACTTTTGTACCTGTATTGACATGAACCCAAATAACGTTCTGCATCCTGGGACTTAATTCATGGATAGTTTGGAGGGCAATTTCAGTCTTTGCAGATATTTTTGGCGTGCAAATTTGTGGCTGTGGTGAAAATGGCAGAAGAAATACTGCTTTCCATCATTACATTATTTTTTTGTTTTAAAACTTAAAAACAAAAAGTAAGGTGATGAAGTGAAGCACAATCACATGTTTTTTTCTTGTATGACTGTCAGTCTGATGGTAGACTGTATTAACTCTAACTTATTTTAAATACAGACTCAAACATAGATACAAACTGAACATTTTCTTTCCTTGCTATTTGTAGGAGAGGAAAACTGCGAAATAATAAATAATAGTTACTGTTGCTTTAATATAGACTGTTTTATCCAAGGTGGAGCCTGTATATAATAAAGTAAAGTTTCAAACTAGTGCAAATGCACAACATGTTTTATGAACTACTTTACAATAACACCTATGGTCATGGGGCATTGTGTACAAAAACAAAACAAAACAAAAGAATATAATCTAGACATTTATGCACCGACATATGCATATAAAGCTGAGATGCTGAATCTCCTCAGAGATTTACATGTAAAAGCTCAGCTGGATACCACAAATGAATTTCGCTGGTTTCTTTACCTGAGACTTTGAAACTGAACCACAACAATAAGAGCTGATTGGATGACTCTGTAGATGCTGATGGGTCACATGTTGCTAAAATACCTTGTTCTATGTGAATTTGTTCCAGTATTCACATCTAACTCCAGGTGGGGAGACTGCAGCGATTGCTCTCGATCATTTAGATTTCTGTGAGTAATATCACAGGTTCCCTTTGGTTGTAGTGAGAGGCAGGTCTACTGGTCTCCACGAAGAGAAAAGATGTTTAGTTTGTGATATGGCAAGACATATGATCAAGTCAGTGGTTGCTAATGTTCTAAATTTCTGATGAGCTCTTTTGGGTGAATGTTTGATGCTTTGTGTTGCTGATAGAAGACAAAGCTCTTTGTTTGCAATGTAAAGCACCCTGAGGTAAAATTGAACTGAATTGAATTAATGTTGGTTTACATTTGCCAAATGCTTCACCATGACTACTCTGTATTCTGGTGTCCTTTTCAGTGCATGTGGGCAGGGCACTTATGTGTCTGACAATCACTAACCACAGAGTTACATAAGTAAACACAAGTATGACAACAATGTATTTATCAGCACCACTAAAATTGCTGTTTTTCTCCACAATATTAATTATTGACAGTCATAAATTTCCCCACAGTGTATTAGTGTTACTGGAAAAATAGACTTTGGCAACATGTGTGTTTGTGTAATGCCACGTGTTTTTGGGTGCAGGTCCATAGGACACAACACTCCCAATCACACTCAGTTTTTGTATTGATTGAATTTGTCTCATTGAAAACAAAGACTGGCATAATATTGCTTTTATTACTTTAATAAATTTCCCCCCTACTATAGCACACGCTCAGTGTAGCTCTACAGAATTACAAAATCACTGTCAGTGCTGACAGGAGCAGTTTTCAGCTTTAACATTAGGACATGAGCGACATGTCATTCAGTGCAACAGGTAGCACTTCATATATGGTGTCTCTGTCAAATTCAGACACAGGGCTACCCATCTGCCTCCCCCAGCTTTGGGCTTATCCACCCTAAACCCCTGGCAGCCTGTAGACACCTGCCACTGAGGGTTTAAGCCATCAGGTGAGCTCATGAAACATTTAAAAGCAGTGGGCCGTTAGATGCTGAGACTTTAAGTAGTCTGTCCTTACATTTGAAGTTAATAACATTATGAATACATACCGAAAAAGCAGTAGATGAGGCCAAATGAAAGGCAAACAGAGCAGACAATAGATGGGATGACTTCATACTTTATATTAATCTCAGGCGTACATATGTCCGCTTCACTTAAGCCGGCTCCTGGCTCCTCTGTAACATAGAGTGAAGTAAGTGCCATCTTGCAGAGTTATTACTTCTGTTGGTGAGCAGCTGGTGTGGATGTGAATCCGTTTTGCTCATTGAAGAGGCAAAACTGGAACGTCCTGCATTTGGTATCCAGGGAAAGAGGAAGCTCCGGAGCTAAGAACATGTACTAAACTGTTTCCTGTTGTGCACCTGCAGAAAGAAAAGACTGTTTATAAGTTCCATCGCGAAGACAAACACAGGCCTAGTTCTATTTTTTCTTCCACTGGCTACTAACTTGAGAATTATTAAACATCAAGTATAATCTCTCCTGGGAAATGCTCCAATGAAAACATAACTTCCATTCAATATGAGACATCATAATGTTTTTAAATGAAGCATCAGCTGCATTTGGGAGAATTTATGAGAGGATGTTGCTCTTTCCCATGTCCAATTCCCTGTTCAGGAACCAAAGGGGGGAATTGGGGATTCCCCTTGAGTTTCTCTTTTGTTCAAGAACAGGATACAGATGAGGAAATGACCTTGTGACTTGATGCCATCGTTATTCAAATGTATTGTCCTAAACATGTGGTTAAATACTCTGTTTAGTGCTCAGTATAAAGAAAAAACAGCTCAGCAGTAATAAAGTATAATCTTTATGATGGAATAGAAGTACTATGGTCTTTTACATTAGTAAAACTAGCTAAAACAAGATCCATATTCAGAAAATCCCTTTAAGTGTGTAATAAAATAAAAGTTTGCATTATGCGCATGGCCTGTAGCATGAGCATATATTTAACAATAACAATTTTCTCTTAATTTAGGAGAAATAGAGGTATAAATGAGAAAAATATAAATACATTTTAGTAAAACAAACCTATTTTTAACTAACACAAAGACAGAATACCATTACTTATCAGCTAAATTAAAATAATTTTATTAACTCAGGTGGACTAAAAATGATAAACTGCATGGATTGTGTTTATACAGTCGTCATCTTGGCTTACAGTGCAGCCATTTAGCTGTATTGTATATTACTGTAAAGACATTATAAGCTGTTCAGGCAGCTCCTACGGTCAGCAAATGGAATTAGAAGGGCTTTAGCAGCTGAGTGATCCTCCTGTCAACTCTTATACAGTTGCGTTTAAATGACAAAAGATATTTTTTAACAGCTAAATGTCCCTTGTAACATTAAAAAAAATCCCGACTATAGTACATAAAAAGCTACTAAAATAATTATTTGTCCACTAGTTTGTGAAATTGTCACTAAAAAGTTGTTTTTGTAACTTCCCTTTGCAGTAACAGTCAGTATGATCATCTATAAGAACAAAATGATTACAAACACTAAGTAAATCACAGTCTATTAAATGAAATCAGAATTAAAAAAAAAACCTGTGACCTACCTCAAATGCAGTATATCTTGACATTGTAAAAGTAAACTTTATGAAAAAAATGTCCTCATTAGCAGTTAATCCCAGTGAAGGACTGAGATGTCCAGAGTTTTGTCAAGAGTTTATGTTGTTCTCTCCGAGAACTGTGGGTGAGACTCAGTGTCCAAAGCACTAAGCCCCTCATCTGTGCTTGTGAACAGCTGACGCCTGACTCAGAGAAAGAGAGCAAGAGAGAGAGAGACCATCTGCCCCCAGCGTCAGTACAAAGCTGCTGCCAAGTCCAAGGCCAGACCAGGTTAGAGTTCAACTCTCACTACCCAGGATCCTGCTGGAGCCACAGCAAAGTTCAGAGTTTATTTCAGTCAGTGTGACTTTTCATTAAGGTTAAATTCAGCTTTTGCTAAAAAAGTTGATTCAGGGCCTGATTTTAAAAAAAATTCATAGGATCTTCCCAAATGCAAACAGTTTTCTAAGTGTGTGTGTGTGTGTTTTGTGCTTTAGCCATGTTAAAGGGGGCGGCTTTATGTTGTATGAATTTGCATTAAATTTTGTAAAGATACTTGTAATCTTAACAGGACGATGCATATTAAGTTAAGTGATCTCTGAGCTTCTCCTCTGGTGCCACATAAGGTTGACATTCAACAACAACTATTAGAAGGATCGCCACGACATTTGATGCCGACATGCAATGTAAATAAAACTCAAGGTCTAATGGCTTTTCATTTTAATGGCAGTTCATAACCAAACCAATGCAATCACTCTCAGCTGTACTTTGTGTTTAGTGCTAATGAGCATCTTAGCATTCTAAACTAAGAGGGCGGCATGCTGGCAACATTACACCTGCAAAATTTAAATAAGGAGAGATCTTTTGAAGGAACTGAATATGATTTATTGAAATACAGAATTTGAGTAATAGACGCCAGTTGAGCTACATAGTAGAGCGGAGGTAGGAAGTGGTAGGAAGTAGGAGAGATTGTCACGGCTTTGTGTTTCTCGTTTTTCCTGCCTTCTCTGTGCCCCTGTCCTTGTTGTCATGCTTGGTCTTCATGTCTCAGTGTTACTTCTTTGTTATTTGGTTACTTCCTATTTAACTATGAAGGTTAGTTTTCTCTTTTGACTTGCTTTGGTTTTACTTTCTACTTTTGTTTCTTTGTGATTATGTGTTTGACACTCATAGCGTCACCTGTGTTTCATTGTTTTCCTTTGTGTTTCCTTCCCACCTGAGTCTAATCACCAATGACCTGTCCTGTCTTCCCATTTCCCTTTATCAGTTTCTCTGCTTACATGCTGTGTTTTCCTCCTGGTGTTCCTCAGGCTTCTTGTGCAGTTTTTTTTTTTCTTGTTTTGTTTTTCTGCTTTTTATCTGTCTTGTTTTTGCTTTCATGGTAACATCACCCCCCCAAAAAAGACTTGCCTTTTGTTCATTCCGCCTGCCCCCACATTCAGCATGTGGGTCCTTTCTTCTCCTTGACAATTATGCTAATTTACAGTTCATGTTTTTTAATCCTTGGACTCGACTAATGTAGATTTGCATGATTCACAGTTAATTCCACTGCCTGAAACAATTTATTTTGACTCTTTTCCCTCTCCCTTTAACCCAGCTTTCTTTCGATTAGCTGTCCTGGTAAACAGAAGATTTAAACCGCAGGTCAGTGGGACTTCTGTGCTCCCAGATAGGGCTCTGTGCCAGAGATGACCACATCAGGGATATCTCCTCACTCTAGAGTAAAAAAATAAACCACATACACCAACCTCATTATTTGAACTTTTGGTCATGTTTAATTGAAGGAAAAAAACAGCATGCTTCCTGGCATTATAAGATTAAATACCAATATTTGTGAGGCAGGTTAGATAAAACTTATAAAACCCTTTACTCATTTCAAAGAAGTAGGTCAAAGGCATTCAATGTGGAAGCAAGCAGACAAAAACCTCCTCAGGCAAAAACTGACTGGCAGTGCTAACTTTTCAAAACAGTTGGACTCAAAGTAAAAGATCATTTAAACTGTTGATTTAGAAGTTTAACAATTACACAGTCCTGGTCTGAGGGGAGGCAGGTGCGGAGTGTGCAGACAGGTAAATCCAAAACATAGGAGACTAGAGTCAGTGGTCACTGGCTGATGCACTGAGAGGGGAACTGAGACACAAGAAAAACACAATTCAAAACCTCTAAAAGTAGTAGACAGGAAAAACCACTGGGGAGACTGAACAATACTGCCACATACAGTGGT
>JASGAU010362639.1:0-14300 GCA_030220045.1 Australoheros facetus
TCACCTCTTACATGCTCCCATACATTAGCAATACCACAGAAATTACATTTTTATCCCTCTTAAACAAATCAAATGCCCTTTAAGAAATCAACTTATTACAGTAACACACAAATAATCCAACATACCTGTAAAAAAGCCTCTTAATCGCTTCTGAATCAATTAATTTATACTACTGTGAACTTAAACTGTCCTTTTAAAAATAACTACTTATTTATTGGTTTTTATTGGCCTTTTTTAACTAAATATCACAGAACTGCATTTAGGCTCCTATACCCATGCAAAGATATTGTGGAAGTTTTGAGTGCACAGCCATTTTTATGTGGTAAAACATTTAGTTGTTATGTGATTTATTTGTTTTTTAAATGCTGGTTATTACATTATATAGGCTGCTGGAAAAAGCCAAAGTTTGGTAAATAAATCTTTTTGAGCAGTAAAATATTACAAAACCTGCCTGCTGTCTGAACTGTTTCTACGTTTAATTTATCTCCAAAATTGTGCTGAGCACTATGTTGCTCTGCAGCAGCAGGCTGCTCTACAGTAACACAGCTGCACTCATTCATGTATAGTCTGGAAGGTTCCCAGTTAAACCACTGTCTTCACAGCTTTCCCAATAAAACTGCAGCAGTTTTGGACTTCTCCATATAGAACAGTTGTGTTGGCATTACAGTCAATCCGAATTCAGGCCCCATACACAACTGAAATAATAGAGTAGTATTAAAGCTTTAATTGGTTTTGTCTTTTCTGTAGACTCACATTTGAATCAGTGGACAAGAATCTAATAAGAATCTGGTTTACATGAACACTTCATGCTGTGTTTTCTCTCAGTGACTTGATCCTACATGCAGAGATAAAGCAAAGCAGTGTGTTTGCATGCATTCACCGTTCTGGTTAAAAAATGAAGCAAATGCAGAAATTCCAACAACTGCACTTCATTGAATGGCCACTTGAGGCTGGCCACTGAGTTTGATCCCATAGGCTACCATATTAAATTAACCAACTGTACAGCAGAAATAAACACATTTACATGCTGGTATAAAAAGCAGTTTTGGTTTCTGTAGCTTATTTAGCTTAGGCTTTAAATTTGTGTTAAAGCCTAAAGTTTGCATTATCAGGGACACGGCTGCTTTGAATGACAAGCTAACACAGGCTGCCAGTGGTGTTGATGGCTTTTGGAAAAAATATAATTTCTGTAATTATCTAACAAATAACATCGCTTTCTGTGTAGTTAACTGTACTAACAGCTCTTCTAGGAAGTCAGTGTTCTAGTTTTGGTGAGTGAAATTGTATATATTTATATGTTACTTGCCATTAATTAGCAGTCATTAAGTTGAAGTAGAGGCTTCGAAATTTAATGTTGATTCATTTTATGATGTTGACTTAAACAGTGGGCAATGTGACTACTATTTTAAATTCATGTAAACCTGCTAAAACTGATATACAATGCAAAGTGGAGTGCATATCTCCCATAACGGAACTCCACTGAGCTTATAAATGACTATGTCTACAGAGGCTCCATGGCTGATGCTTATGTTACCTGCACTTGCCAAGGGAACAACCTCAAGGCCACCATTCTTACTTTACAGCCACAAAGTACTGAGCTGGTCTGCTGGCTGATATCTCTGCACCTCTTCTTATAGCTTCGGGTCTGCCCTCACAACATAAACATATAATCTGCTCTTGCCGACTTATTAGAGTATAACCTTTCCTCCGTAAACCCTAAGGACTTAGTTTGAGCTCAGAGGGATCACCATGGCAACAGTAGATTTGAGAGCAAGCCAGACCAGAGAAGTGTCAAAATCATCATCCCCGACTCGAGACAAAACTGTGATGTGAAGAGACCGGACTTGGGGATGAAATGCACCCCTTCCTTAGAGGTCAGAACTATATTTACCTGTACATGATAATATTTTGAGATAACTGCAAGGGTACCGGCTTGCTGAGTGTGAGTGGTTCAGTTCAATTCAGTTTTATTCATATAGCACCAAATCAGTATGTACTTAAAACAGTTGCCTGAATATATATATTATGTTGTACCCTACAATGATTACAGAGAAAAGCCCAAGTCAAAGCACTTGGCAACAGTGGGAAGGAAAAACTCCCTTTTAACAGGAAGAACCAGACTCAGGGAGGAGCAGTCATCTGCCGTGACCAGTTGGGTTAAACGTACAAAACTATTGCATGTGACAGCTATCATAAAGTTTTGGTGTTGCATCAGTGAAAGCAAACCTAAGAATTCACATCAAGTAACTAAATCATAATAAAAGTGACGCTTATCCATAAACACATTCAGCTGGTAGCCTGGTAAATAAATTACTATTTCACTCACTTCAGAATATAATAACACAATCAAATGTAACAGCATCTTATACTGTCAGCAATGTTTGTCCTGTTCTCTTTCATTGCACTGAGGTTTTAGTTGCTGTCAGCTGCATATACAGTGTACCTTTAAGATCAGCTCCTTTCAACCAGTGTGTGGTCAGCACCTCCTTTGGGGATATGCACATCATCTTAAGATGCAAGCCCAGACAAAGCATTGACAGTGATGTCTTTTTTATGTTTTGTTTTGTTTTTTTACCCTTTAGATAATAGGCTGAGCCAGAGGAAGCAGGCTCTGGCTGGAGGAAGGAGGGAGTTGGACTAGGGGAATATGGGATGTAGCACAAGGCCTTATGTTGGCAGCAGAGAGGGAGAGGTTGTAGTCCAGACTGTGTTCAAACCTTTAACCCAATGATTGGTTCTATGCTGCCGCTGCCAGAGTGCTGTCAGCAAGAGAAACACAGTGAGTGATGGGGTAGGGATCCAGCTTGCTCTGTCTCTGCAGACCTCTGCTCTCACTTAGCTTTAATTACACTGACCAGAGTAGAGAATTTACACCAGTCAGCCTCTCTGCTCTCTTGTCACCCTGTTTGATTCTTTTATCTTTCCCTGCAGAGTTTCAGAGTAATGGCAGTTTCACATTTGCTCTATGGGACAGTGAATTGCGGCATCCTCACTGGCACACTGTTGACTGTGTATGCCTTTGTGTGTTCTCTCTCCAGACGAGGTGACGATGGAGGAAGTCGGTGATGCTGCCCAGCTGAGGGCAGGAGAGCTCATCATCATTGTAGTGGTGCTCGTCATGTGGGCAGGTAATATTTCTGTTCAGCAATGCACATTTGTCACCACAGACCTTATAGGAATTCACTGTCTTTGGGGCAAATGTGCTCGCTGAGTGAGTTCCTATTAAGAGACAATCACTGGCTGTGGTATCATCCCTCTGTAATGAGTACTGTGTCCCCTGCAGGGCTTTCGAGATGACGTGAAGATAGCAAGTGTGAATATGGGCGACAACACATCAAATCATCAAATCCAAGTTTCAATTCTATATATTCATCAGCAGAAGGCAACTACAAAAAATAAACTAGAGGCCTATCAGCAGACAAGCAGCTCTTATGTGGAAATGCTTGTCAAAATGGACAAAGGAAATAATTGTATTATTTTTTAGATGTATAAATTTGAGCAAATTAGCAGCCTTCAATATTATCTCCAAACTATAATTTGTTAGGAAGCTATTGGTTATATGTTTTATCTATGTGTATGTTTTAGATATATTATTACAGTGTTGAGGTCAGTGCTCATAAAAGTATTTCACATTGCTCATTACTTTTTTAGGTAACTTAATAACTCTACTACACTTAAGCTAATACCTAATATGGCTGAGATGCATTTTCACAGAATCCGGCTTTGACAATACTATAAACCTTAAGCCTGGTTCATGAGAACAATAAACCAGGTGTGCGCTGAAGGTGATGTCACAACTGCTCGAGAGTTGTTTTGGTTTGTCATGCACCTTCCAATTTTTGTAACCTGCATGGCCTAAAGACAGTAGTGTACGACTGTGTCAGTCTTTAGTGTCATTTCAGTGATGTATCTGTACAGGAGCTCAGTCTATATCTTGAATCCTCAAAATCTGTAGACTGCTCCAACATTTTCTGCCTCCCTACACATGACCTCAAACTTGTGGATTGTAGTGTAAGTGTGTAAGAAAAAAATCCTTTGTAATCCAAGTTATAACATAATTATAGCTATAATGTGATTACTGAATTTTGTATAGTAAGGTGTTACAATAGTGCATTACAGAATATATTGTGATTACAGTAACAGGTTACCATGGAAAGTGTTAGTGCTGAGTGTTACATTACACTGGTTATTTAAAGCAAGTACATACAGTAGTTCCTTTATTATGTCATAAATGCCACTTACTCAAGAATGTAACCAATTCAGTTCAGTTCAATTCAATTTTATTTATATAGCACCATGTCAGAGCACACACTTGGTGACAGTGGGAAGGAAAAACTCAATTTTAACAGGAAGAAACCTCCGGCAGAACCAGGCTCAGGGAGGGGCAGCCGCCTGCTGCGACCGGTTGGGGCTGAGGGGAGAGAGACGGGACAAAAGACATGCTGTGGAAGAGAGACAGAGATTAATAATAACTAGTGATTAAATGCAGAGTGGGGAATAAACAGAGTAAAAAGAGGTGAATGAAAAGAAACTCAGTGCATCATGGGAACCCCACAGCAGCTTAGGTCTATAGCAGCATAACTAAGGGATAACTAAGGGATGGTTCAGGGTCATCTTAAGTATCCTAGGAACCACAAGTAAGCCAGCAGTCTGAGAGTGAAGTGCTCTATAGGGGGGATATGGTACTATGATGTCTTTATGATAAGATGGGGCCTGATTATTCAAGATCTTGTATGTGAGGAGAAGGATTTAAAATTCAATTCTGGATTTAACAGGGAGCCAATGAAGAGAAGCCAATAAGGGAGAAATATGCTCTCTTTTTCCAGTCCCTGTCAGTACTCTAGCTGCAGCATTTTGAATCAGCTGAAGGCTTTTCAGGGAGCTTTTAGGACAGCCTGATAGTAATGAATTATAATAGTTCAGCCTAGAAATAATAAATGCATGAATTAGCTTTTCAGCATCACTCTGAGAAAGGATGTTGCTAATTTTAGAAATACTGCACAAATGCAATAAGGCAGTCCTACATATTTGTTTAATATGTACATTGAAGGACAAATCCTGGTCAAAAATGACTCCAAGATTTCTCACAGTGTTACTGGAGGCCAAGGTAATGCCATCCAGAGTATCTGGTTAGACACAATATTTCTAAGATTTGTGGGGCCGAGTACAAGAACTTCAGTTTTATCTGAATTTAGAAGCAAGAAATTAGAGGTCATCTAGGCCTTAATGTCTTTAAGACATCCCTGCAGTTTAACTAATTGATGTGCGTCATCTGGCTTCATGGATAGATAAAACTGAGTATCATCTGCATAACAATGAAAATATATGCAGTGCTTTCTAATGGAAGCATGTATGGTGTAAATAGAATTGGTCCTAGCATAGAACCCTGTGGAATTCCATAATTATCCTTAGTGTGTGAAGAAGACTTCCCATTTACATGAATAAATTGCAGTCTAGTAAATATGGGGTGGTTAGCACTGTTGCCTCACAGTTATCTTCAGAAAGGCCCACGTCACCTTGGTCTGGGCCTTTCTGTGTGGGTTTTCTCTGGGTACTCCCACAATCCAAAGACAGGCAGTTACTGGGGTTAGGTTAATTGGTGATTCTAAATCTTTTTCATCTTGCTGTTTCAAAACAAGTGAGTTTGACAAGCAAGGACTGGATCTGACTGAGAAAGTAAGGGACACTAAACGCTCATACGGTAACAACTTTTTAGTCACAGGGTAGGCCTTCTTCAGGACACTAATAGGATCATAATTAACAAAAGTAATATGATTTTATATTCAAGAAGATGTGAAACTAACAACAACAACTAACAAGGACCATAAACTTAACAGGAAATTACATAGCTAACATCTTTTTTCTCTTTGCTCTCACACTGCTGGCTTACTTGTGGTTCCTAGGATAATTAAAAGTAGAATAGGAGGCAGAGCCTTCAGCTTCCAGGCCACTGTTCTGTGGAACCAGCTCCCAGTTGGGAATCAGGAGACAGACACCCTCTCTATTTTTTAGATTAGGCTTAAAACTTTCATTTTTGATAAAGTTTATAGTTAGGGCTGGATCAGGTGACCCTGAACTCCCACTTAGTTGTGCTGTAATAGACCTAGGCTGCTGGGGGTTTTCATGATGCACTGAGCATTTCTTCTTCACTCACCTCTTTGTCACTCTCCATGTGTTTTTGTCCTGTCTCTTTTCCCTCACCCCAAACGGTCACAGCAGATGGCTGCCCCTCCCTGAGCCTGGTTCTGCTGGGAGGTTTATTCCTGTGAAAATGAAGTTTTTCTTTCCTATGGTAGCCAAGTACTTGCGCCTAGGGGGTTGTCTGATGTTGGGATTTTTTCTGTCTAATATTGTAGAGTCTTTACCTTACGATATAAAGTGCCTTGAGGTGACAGTTGTTGTGATTTGGCACTACATAAATGAAATGAAATTGAATTGAACTGAATTGAATGTTTATATCCATGGGCGGGGTGGTGCTGCCTCACAGCAAGAAGGTCCTGGGTTCGAATCCCCCACTTTCTCTGTGGAGTTTGCATGTTCTCCCCGTGTCTGCGTGGGTTCTCTGGCTTCCTCTCACAGTCCAAAAACATGTAGTTAGTGGGGTTAGCTGGTGATTCAGAATTGCCTGCAGGTATGAATGTGAGTGTGAATAGTTGTCTGTCTCTCTGTGTTAGTCCTGTGACAGACTGGTGACCTGGCCAGGGTGTACCCTGCCTCTTGCCCTACGGCTCATCATTTTATCACCATTGAGATTTGCAGCTGAGATACAGAAACTACTGTAGTGTAACTGGCTGTTACACATTACAGGGAAAGGCCAGGATCACCAGAGTGGAACAGATTCATCCTCTGGGGATCGTAAATACCTTTTCATAATTTCATTCTAATATGTCTAATAGTTTTTTAGATATTTTAGTCTACTCCATAAAACAAGTGTAACAGAGACTCAAAAAGAGTGTTAGCAATCTTATGTTTTTACACATGCACATAAACTCCATAAACATTTGGTCATATTCAATTCTGCGTCTTGCTAGCCTCAGAAACTCTGACTCATGTATTATAACAGGCTGTTGCTCAGTAACAGAGGACTTTATGTCAAAACTTAGTTTCACATCAAAGTTTTCTCTTTTCCACTCAAGATTAAGTGCTTTGTGGTGAAAAATGTAGACTAAATTATACCACATCAACACAAAACATAAGCCAATAGCAAACCAACATTTTCATCATCACATCCTAATCTTTCTATCTTCACAATAATGTTTCAAACTGCAAGAACGTGGCTACTTGTTATTTAGGCCTCCCAGTGATTAGCTGTATGATGCATCTCAGCACTGTTTTACATATGCACACAACTATAAATATCCCTTCCTAACCCAGTTCACCAAGTGTAATGATATACAAATATGGCCCAAATACTGTATAAGGTATATACAGTACACACAGTACTCTGCGGGAGGCAGAAGGATCTCCCTTGCCTATTAGCTGTGAGAGGATGAGAAGTTGGGGTGGATTCAAAGACAGTTTGAGAGCGAGCATTGTGGAAGAAGAAGAGTGAAAAACTAAGTCGATCGAGTTTCGAGAAGAGAAAAAAAGGAGGGCATGGTGGGAAAAAAAATGAAAGTGAAGGAGACGAATTATGTTTTTCACTTTTTAATTGGGCCTGTGGGGAATGCTGGGGGATATCACAGTGAGATATCCCATCTTGCCCTTTGGTATCGCAGTGATCAGATGAGTGGAGGCTGACATAAGCAGAACCGCTGAGGCTGAAGCCCATTCAGGCCTGGATTGCACCCTCCATGTGCTCCCCCACCTTCATGAATTATTCCCTTTCTCCTTTCTCCACGCTCATTCTTTATCTGCTTTCGCATCTGTAACTCCTCTCTGCCATGTTTTTAATCTCCCTGACTGAACGCAGGCTCCACGCGGCTATCGCAACATCAAGTTCATATCACCATCTGCTCATTTCACACTGCCCGTGTCTCTGTTTCTCCCAGCTTCGTTTGAATGGCCTTAACGACACATCAGTAGCATGTAGCATCACTTCCAGCTGCTGAAATAAATACATTTTCATGTTTTCAAGCCTGGGAAGACCAAAAAAAACCAAAAAACAAGCAGTGCAGCAAATCTAGCATTGTGGATGACAAAGTAGAAGCTGTGATGGCTTCCTTTTGGCTTAAATTAGGCAATTTTTTTAATTTGTCTGCAAATTTTCTAATGTAAACAATGTTTTACCAGTTTTCCCTCTGCTGTTGAGGATACCCAGAGCTTTCTGAGGTGTCTTCAACAGTGCTCATGGAACCTTTTTTTTACATTGTCTAACAAGACTAAGGCTGTTGATGTATGTACAGCAGATGTAGGAATCCTGTAGTTTG
This sequence comes from Australoheros facetus, assembly GCA_030220045.1. Taxonomy (NCBI): domain Eukaryota; kingdom Metazoa; phylum Chordata; class Actinopteri; order Cichliformes; family Cichlidae; genus Australoheros; species Australoheros facetus. The sequence continues at coordinate 8,370 of JASGAU010362639.1, forward strand.
TAAAGTAGTTGAATAATACAAGGGAATGTAGCTCAGATTAATCTGACCTATCATATCATGCTGTTGAAAGACCAGTCGAGAAGCAAGTGTGGGAAAGTATGAAATAATCCCATGCTGGATCGACTGGAAGGAGGATGTCCTTGGACAAGAAATAAGGAAACATAGAGAGGGTGTGTGATGTATTTTTCTACTATTTTCAGGTTAACATCCGGATTCAAATTTAGAAATGATTACCTTGTGTTCACGCCTCTCTGAATAAGATATGCACCACAGCCATCGTCCACCAGGCTTGTAGCCTACAGCTTCCTAGACTGTTATTAGAATTTTCAGCCACTAAAGGGGACTCATGGGAAACACACTCCCCTCGATATGCACAATATTTTATTGCAATGCATTTTCAACCTCTTTATATAGACCCAGCTGCCTGAGATGTTGTTGCATTATAAAAAGGGATAGTTATTTTTTCAGCAGTGGAATTTTTTTAATTCCCAAAATACGATTGTGAATTATGAGCTCATAGTACCAGTGAATCATTTGTGGCAAATTGAATTATCCCTGCACAACCATAAAAGACAGTGCTTGTCTTTTTTAGTATCATAGGTATCATTGTACCAAGGATGCAATTCCTCCAAAGCTGAAGGGGGCGACAAAGTGTTCTTGTCTTGCCTTACATGCTGAAAAAGAATCGGAATGCCAATTTTTACTTGCCGCTGTTAAATCAACAGAATTCAGAATTGTGTAATTCTGGTGATAGTGATGCAGACAACCAAATTTTTGGTATCTTCACATCCCTGTTGCAAAGCTCCAATGTGGTGGTTTCCAAGTTGCTGTATGTAAAGGTATAAAGGTGACAACATCAGCGCATATTTTACGTGTAAATGTTACTGTTATTATTATTATTATAGCAGAGAATCATGATGTGCATTTGTCTCTCAGGGGTGATCGCCCTGTTTTGTCGTCAGTACGACATCATCAAAGACAACGAGCCCAACAACAACAAGGACAAAGCCAAGAACTCCTCAGAGTGCAGTACTCCTGAGCACCCACAGGGGGGTTTACTGCGCAGCAACGTCTAAGACCAGCCCTGCATCGCCTTCTGCAATAACCAACTACTTAAACCTCAGGACAGGTGAGGCCTGGAAACCCTTACTATCATTTGCAAAAGCTCCCGTCTTACCTTACATCATACCTCAGAAATATCTCTTTTGTTCTGTTTTATGCATTTTTTCTTTTTGAGGCAGCAACCTTAATTAAGCCACAATATCAACATTAATATAGACGGTTTTTCTTTGACTTTTTCAGGAGTTTCAATGCCAGTGCCTTTCTGTAGCACTACCAAAGCTAAAGCAAATAGTATTGACTTCAATTTGTCTTCTCTGAGAAGGCAGCCATTTTATGAGTGTATTATTTTGTGAGAATAAAATGTGAGCATAGACGGTATGCAAAGATGGGCATAGTTACTGTGACATTACCGATTTATCAGGAGGCTGATCTTAGCTATTCATCAATCTATCAGTATCGGCATTTAAAACATCTGATAAATGAAGATTTAAAGAGTAAAGATAAGTCAGGAGAAACACCCTTCAAGTACGTTATGAGTGTTGCCGTTGCATGGTTTGTCCACCAGAGAGAGCACTCTGCAACTTCCCTGTTGACTGTTTGGAACGCCACAAACACGACAACCAGCTGATCCGAGCAAAGCAGGGGAGAGTGTAAATGAATAAATAAATAACTGAACATAACAAATGTTGGACAAATCTGACAGAAAAAAAAAATATTGGCCAATATATTGCAATATTGGACTTTTAAATCACCAAACACTGGTATCGGTATCTGTCTAAAAAACCTGTATCCATCAGGCTTTAGTGACACCAGTGCACGCTGTGCTATTATCAGGTAGCAACTTGTCAATCACAATGCAGGCTTGCCAAAAAGCATAACCTGCTTTATCGTTCTTTTTGACTCTGATGGGGACAATAATTTCTAAAAGAAAAATCATGTTCTTTTCAGCAAAATCTTCAACTAGTGATCAAGACCATAAACTCATCGGCTAAGTGGTTACTTAATTCAAGGAAACAAAAGGCTAATTTTCCCATAGACTTCTATAGTAGTCAAACCTCTTTTTGCAACTGAACTACTTTTTCAGACCTAAAAACTAAGCCCATCTTTTAAAGATAGTTTGTGATTGTGAGGTCCCTTTAGCTTAGAGCAGTGTTTTCATATCTTGTAACTGGTAGGGATGTAAACTTTAAAGAGCTCTCCAGTATAGGCTGTTGACAGATTTATTAAGTATAAAATGACTCAGCAGAATAAATAGAAAAGTCAGCTACAGATGGAGTTTTAATTTGGCTCACAGACTAATTATCTGACTGCAATTCCACTCATTTTAATTTCTGCCGCATTCTCTTGTCATTTCTGCTGTCAAAATCAGCTTGGCCTGGAAAAGGAAAGGCCCTCTGTTTAATTATTAGTTTTAGTTTTGACTGCAGTTATTCAACAAGGCTTAGTGAACGGTCAAACAGGAACAAGAAAATACACTTTACAAATACCACAAAACAAACATTATCCCGACTGAAGATATTTAATTTTTTGCTTAGCTTATACAACATCTTAACTCTAACTGCCTTTTGTCCTTCTTCGAGTACAATAACTCTTTTTCTTTCAGATCCTGAGACCAACAGAAAGCCATTCTCAGAAAACATACTGAAGGACAGATAATCCATTACAGAAACTCTTCTTGACACAATGGAGAACTCTACAGCTACAACAGGCACAAACCTGAACTTGCAAAATGAAAGGCTGCAAAACAGTGAAACAGTAAACACCAGATGATAAAACTGCGCTTTCACTTTTTGCAGCAACCAAAACTGGACACAAGATATAAAAATGGCCATCGGACAATTTCTTCTCAACGAGGACTGCTTAACTCGTATGTTCCGGTTACTCGTCATCGGTGGCGTCGAATCCCGCGAGCGGATCGTTAAACGTGAATGTCAGCTTCAGGTTTGTATCGTCGGTCAGAGGTGGCAGAAGTGCAGACCGCCACGCACGAATAGCTGGTCCAGGTACCAGTCAGCACACAACAAAAAAAGCTAAAGACTTTCTCTTTTTCTATGTCTGTCCATCTGCATTACCTCCTTCCTGTCTTTGTTACAGCCCTCCGTGTAGCAGTTCCTCTCTCTCCCTGTCTTTCTGTGTCGGTGTCTCAATGATAAGCACATTGCTGTTTGGTGCTTCTCCTGTTGTGAGTGTTCGAGCCTTTACAATCCCGGTCTTGACTATGGAATGATTATATTGTTGGGTCAGAAGAATTGCACACTGCACATTGATTTTTTTTAAGGTTAGGGTTTTTCTCCTTTCTTAAAGGGAATCTTAACTTCAGCTTGTCAATTTGGGGATAAAAGATGACTCTTTTTTTTTATTATAGCTCGCTGTTTTGCTGATATGAGTTGGGTGAATACAGCAGTAGCCAAAGAGGCAGGGTACACCTTGAACAGATCACACGATCACCATAAAGTAAAAATCAATGTATGTGTACAATTACAGCCAATTTGTTAGTAGTTAACGTACCATGATTGTCCGTGCACCAGGGGAAGAAAAATAATGGCATAGATGGAAAGGAACTGATTTCTGTTCATATTGGGGGTTACTGCTCATTAATGCATATTCAGCACCATATGTCATCTGTGGTCTGCAGAAGGATGTGCAGGGAATTTGGATGAAGATAATGTAGGGCATCATTCCTAATGAAATGTATACAGAGGGTAAAATGTTTGCCAGACTTTCTTGAAGACCAGCGGGGAAGCCAAGAAATAGAAACTCAGAGATGACGCACTTGGCCAAGCGGCTGAGGCTTCTTTGTCCATTTTCTGTCAGACCTGCTTTCAAGCCCGGCGGCAGCTATGGGTTGGAGTGCGTTCACCTTAGCCAAACAAGTGTCTTGTCCAGGAATTCTTTTATATTCAGCAAATAGCACAGAAACCACCAGTACTGTTTCAAACCTGTGATGGGATAAGTAGCTCCTGTGGTGCAGGAGGTAGGGTGGGACATCTACCAATTGCTCCCCGGTTCCTCCTTGAAGCATCCTCGGGTAAGATACTGAACCCCGTGTTGCCGCCAATGTGAGTGTGTGCGTGAATGTTAGAAAAGGAGTGTAGGTGTAGAAAAAAGGGATGGGGTGACATGCCTCATCAATCATCCTGCTGCTGGAAAAAAACTCCCCAGTGCACCAAATGCGTATTTAACTGCAGTGGAAAGTAGACCCCAACATATATAATCTGCTAATTCCTGATTAAGTAACATTTGTGACACAAAAAAATATGAGTGCCCAGATGCTTCATGTTTAAAAACGGAAAGTAAATGTGTTTATGGCAGTTCTATAGGCCTATGTCTTCAGCGGGAACAGATGGGTGACAAATGAGCACTGCAGGCAGTTTAGCGAACAGATTGTCAGTTTTGGTCTTTTCTTGGGATTTGTTGACAAAAAAAATACAATAAGAAGAAACAAATTATCAAAACCAAAAGTAAATGGAGCTATTTAAAGTCAGGGGAACTCATTATTTGCTACTCAAGTTCTTAAGCATGTGGATATTGTATTATTAAATGAGAAATCCAGTGTACATTTTTTATAGTATTACTACTTCAAGGGATATATGTGCAGGAGCAAAACACTTCATCCAGCTAAAGATAAGGCTTCATTATCTTTTTTGTTTTTTTAGTTTCCTCTTAAATTATGCTGTATTAATCTACACAGTTACAGATATACTGGACCCCGACCCTTTCACAGATGCTGTCTAGTTGAGTTCACTCAAAAAGTCAGACAGACGTGCTGCGAAGCTGAACTCAGCAGAGTTGCATCCTTATTAGAGATGATGAGTGAATGTCTGAATGCCTCGCTGGTTGAGATGACTGCTAATAAGGAGCACATATACACACATACACGTGCACACACGCTCATGCTGGATTTAAGTATTACCGTGTGCTGAGAGACAGCCAGGCTTTGTGTTCTCATCTCAATCAATTCTGTCAACCCAGCTCACCCTGCCATCCATTTTTCACCCTCTCCCTACTTTATCAGCCTTCCTTTTTCTTCCTCTGTCCCCGTCCACCTTCATTCGCCTCCATTCTCCCGTTTATGACTTTACCCTCACTTTATATCCCTCTGTCGTGATGCTCTCTTCCTCATATATCTCTTCACCCTTCCTTGTTTCCACCCTTCACCAGTCTTGTCCTCACTTCTCTTCCCTCCCAGCTTTCCTCTCCCCTGGTTCTCATTATATCCACTCTCAGGCTCCCGTTAGCTGCTTTTTCCCTCTCTGCATCAGCTCTCCGCACTCTCATTCATTCGGCCCCGGCCCGCTGCCCACCCCTCGCTCCTCTGCCCATTTATCACCTTTTTGTCTCAGACTGGCTGGGATGGACACTTTACCTAGTAAACAAGTAAGAAAAAATAGACCAGAGGGAGGAGGAGAATGACAGAATCAATGAAAGAGAACTCAGAGGAAAAGGACAGATAAGATGCNTTTTTTTTTTTTTTTTTTAACTCTTAAGCACATTTAAATACAGTATGAGCAGCACTTAGGCCTATTACCTTTTTAAGTTTGTGGCTTTTCTAAAACAACCAAAAAAGAAAACTAAAACCAAAAGTGGAAGAAATTGTACTTATTTGAGATATAAATGTTAGCATGACTGGTTAATTAGCCAACGAGATAATCCTGGTCCAGATCAGGCAACTTAGCATTTATAGTTGCTAATTAGCAACTCTGCTTCTCTCTTTATTGGATTTGGATGAGGAGCATTAATTGTGACAGTACCAAGCACATTGGTTAGTCTTTATTACAGTAGAAGTCTTTCTGAAAGTGCTGTAACTAAGTTTAAGGATCTAATTCCTTCATTATTATGCTCTTCAGTGCCATGTGCCAACACAGTGCA
>JASGAU010362647.1:0-18281 GCA_030220045.1 Australoheros facetus
TTAAATTGGTTTGATGTTCCGAAACACGTAAGTGTGACAAACATGCAAAAAAACAGGAAATGAGGAAGGGGGCAAACACTTTTTCACACCACTGTACGTGGGTTGTGCAGCTGTCCTCTTCCTTCTGAAGTTGATCACCATCTCACTGGTCTTATTCACATTTAGAAGCAGATGATTCCTCCCCTACCACTCAAAACCATCTATAGCATTCTGCACTCCTTCTGCCCATCAAATCAACCACTGCAGAATCTCAGTATTATTATAGGTGGCTGATCCGAAGTTGTACTGAAAGCCTGATGTGTTCAAGGTGAGTAGGAGTGGAGACAGCTCTATAACTATAGGCTTGACGTAACAAATTTAGCTTTTCAATAACTGCAGTTAGAATTGAAATTGTTCTATAGTTACAAATGTGGTGATGTTCTCCAGATTTAAAGATGCATGTTATAATTCCTTGCTTAAATAATAGAAGCAAATTTGTCACATATATAACAGGACCTACCTACTGGAGTTTCTGACAGCTCGGGATTTAATTATAAAGTATTAATTAGGTTTGCGATCCACACATTCAAATGATTTATGCCTTTTCTTTGACCAGATTCTCCTTTCTGAGTCTGTTAATATGTCTCCAAAGCACTGAGCTGTTTCCACCAAGAAAGAAAAAAAGTATCCTACATCATGGATTTGACCTGAAAAGAGGTAAATAAATACATAAAAAAAAAGAAATGATTAAATGCTTACATTTACGAGGAGCTCCTAAAGTGGCACGTCCGGATGGTGCCATCAGGAACGCCCTCGTGTCCTTCTCGCTAGCCAATGGGATCCAGCCTGGGAACAGGCGTTTCAGCGGTGCGCAGCCTCTACTGTGAACTTTGACCCCGTTTCTGCTGCGTTCTGTGCACCGACTGAGTCGTTTATAATGTCTATCCGTGTGTTAGAACTAATCTTTTTCTTCTATTTCGCCACTCATATTCCCATCACATTATTTATTGACTTACAAGCCCTGCTACCTGAACACGTGTACCCCCAGCCGGTAAGTTACTTTAATATAAAACACACTATTTCACCTACAAGACAATTCACACTTTTTCCCCCTCCAGCTGAAAGACGTCCTGAAATGGTACGCTGCGGACTTCAGAGACCCGATGGTGCTGGATCCCCCGCAGTGGTTCAAGTCGTTTGTTTTCTGCGAGGCTTTGCTTCAAACGCCGTTTTTCCCCGTTGCAGCGTATGCTTTTCTGAAAGGTAGGTTAACATGAAATATGGCTGGTTTGGCCAGAATTTATTTAAAAAAAAAAAAAACATAATAAAAATAAATAACAGCTACACACCACACTCTCACACTTTCTCAAGCCAGCCGCTGTCCCAGCAGGACAGAGACGGGTCAAAGGCGACCTCTATTGGATATGTGTTATGTGGGCATTAGAAATAAACTGCTACAAGTGTTTTTGACCACGTGACATCTCAGCCAGGAGCGTTTCTATGAAGTGACCAGTGAGGGTGGACTTGTTAGAAATGAGAAAATTCTATCGCACATACACACCAAGCCTGTTAGTAGCACATGATGATGCTTTTATTGACGGACTTCCTGCCTCCACACACGTGCATTAGGAGAGGTGGCAGTAGATATGTGTTAATCTACTGAGAGGTAGAAATTTGTTTTGCTTGTTTTAAATGCATCTTTGCACAGTAATGTCCCTCCTGGCCACCTTTTTAAAAAAATTATTATTTATTTACTTTTGCCACACCCATAATCTCAGCTGAGCTTTCAGATAAAATTTCAATTTGAGTTCAGTTAAAATGTTAAGACTGTAGGATTTCTATTCTCTGTGCTTGCTGGATTTGAAAAATGACCGATGAAAAATAAAGTTGGAAACAAACAAAAAAATCTTTCCTTGGATGCTTCACAGACTTTTTGTGTCAGAGCTTTCCTTTGGGACGTTTTACCAAAAACATTCTGCCCTTTTTCCTGATAACTTTCATCCACCAGGTGGCTGTAAGTGGATCCGGACTCCTGCCATTGTGTATTCCACACATGTCGCCACCACATTGATTCCAATCCTCGCCCACATCCTCTTCTATCAGTTCCCTCTGAAGCCCCATCCTGGTCCTCAAACTGTCCAGGAGCGCTGGCTGCTAGTCTCCATATATGCACCGTACCTGTTGGTGCCTTTGCTGCTCCTCCTCACCATGCTGATGTCCTCCACATACAACCCCACCTCCAAGTCTGGGAGAATGCCAGCCAAAGCCAAGAAGAAGAACTGAAATATCAGAAGACAGTGACATCTAATTTACTGTAATTTTCTGACATCTTTTTCTACATCCCTGAATGTATGAACATGCATGTGAAAGGCTGTGTGAGTCAGGCCGTTTGCTGCCATTGTTGAACCATCCAAAATGTGTTGCTCTTTTAAATAAAATCCATCTTGTTATACTTCTGTTTTGATGTTTCAATATGGGTGTAGACATACCCCTATATAGATGGCCTTGCTTGCTTGGCCCTGTTCCACACGCTTAGCTGTATTAACCTCACTGCACAGTTGTTATGTAACTGAAGGACTTTTGATTTATTTGATTAAATATTGTAGGCACTTGAAATAGAAAATATAGAAGTCATGTTGGGACAGAGGGTAGCACAAAACTGAAGTCATTAGCTAAACAGAAGTTGGCATTGCAGTTCTATAGCCGGCATCTTGCAGACCACTAGGATGCACACGCTGTTGTGACAAAAAGGGAGAAAGAAAAGAAAGAGCTTGGAGGAGGACAGAAAGAAAAAAATGATTTATTTTTGCAGCATTTTTTTTTATTCCACATAACTTCTTAAGTACAGGAGCTAACTGTTAGTATCCAAACCAGGGTTCCAGGTAATGCCAGTTGGAGTTGTGGCTTTTCAGCCTTGGAAATGTCATGAGGCTATCTCCTCTATTGAAGAAGTTATGAGTTACCAAAAATGCTTGGGTATGCTTCTTCTGAGATGAGAACTCTTCTCACATTTGACTGATTTTGACTTAATATGGAGTGATACAGGAACATTTCCTACATCTCCTCCTTCATTTTAGCATTAGAGTTGTTCATTTTACTGCACTGACTGTTATAAAATCCAGTGAACATGTGTGTGTATGTCAGGCCCCGTCCTACACCAGTGAAGCTTCTAGGGCTAAGTTGCTCCAACTCGATGTGGGCTGAGGAAAAAAATTTATATAGCTGTCTGTGCTACTTTTGTACATGAGAACTTAGACATTAGCTACTAACAGAATATAATCCAGGTAGCATTGGACGAACACTTGACTGATCGTTTCAAGCTGTCTCAGTCTGTTAAATTTGTCCTCCCAGTTCAGTGTATAGGTCATTTACTTTGCTCACTTCTTTTAATGCCATCACAGAACCGCCCAAAATAGTTTTAAGAATGACAAGGCCAGTTCCCAGGCCAGTCGAGAGACATAATCTCTCCAGCGTGTCCTGGGCCTGCCCCGGGGCCTCCTTCCAGTAGGACATGCCCGGAACACCTCACCGAAGAGACATCCAGGAGGCATCCTAGTCAAATGCCCAAACCACCTCAAATGGCTCCTTTTGATGTGGCTCTACTTTGAGCCCCTCCCAAATGGCTGCGCTGGGAGAGGCCAGCCACTCTTCGGAGGAAGCAACTTTCTGCCGCTTGTAACAGCAATCTCGTTCTTTCAGTCACTACCCAAAGCTTGTGACCATGGGTGAGGGCAGGAATGCAGATAATCTATGCAAGCTGTCAATTTACCAGTCAATCTACCATAAATTGGCTAGTAAATCGACAGCTTTGCTTTCACGCTCCCTTTTCACCACGACAGATGGTTGCAGCATCCACATCACTGCAGACGCAGTCTCGATCCTTCCATCGCTCTCCCGATCCCTTCTCCCATCACCCGTAGAAAAGACCCCGAGATACTTGAACTCCTCCACCTGGGGCAGCAACTCGTCCCTGAGACAAAGCGGGAACTCTACTCTTTTCCAGCTGAGGACTATGGCCTCAGACTTAGAGGTGCTGATTGTCATGCCAGCCGCTTCACACTCGGCTGCGAACCATTCCCCTGCGAGCTGGAGGCCACCACCCGATGAAGCCAACAGGACCGCATCATCCGCAGATTCTGAGGCCACCAAGGTGGAGGCCATCAAAATATTTGATGTTGTCTTCCCAGATGGCCTACACAAAGGGGGCAGGCAGGCTAGAACAGGGTTCCTTCCAAGCTCAGTTTCATCACAGTCCACAGAGACTCATGCTGACCTCATCAGCCAGCCTGTCCATCACCATTGCAAACAAGAAGGGGCTCAAAGCTGACTGCCGATATAATCCCACCCCCACCTTGAACCCATCTGTCACTCCTACTGCACACCTCACCACTGTTTTCCTGTCCTCATACTTGTCCTGTACCAGCCTCACATATGTCTCTGCACTCCCGAGTTCCTCATGCAGTACCACGGTTCCTCTGTGACACCATATGCTTTTTTTAGATCCACAAAGACGTGAAGCTTCTTCTGATCTTCCTATACTGCTTCATCAACACTTTCAACGCAAACATCACATCTGTGGTGCTCTTTCTCAGCATGAAGCCATGCTGCTGCTCACTGATCGGACCTATCTTCTAAACCAAGCCTCAACAATTTTTTTCCCATAGCTTCATGGCGTGGCTCATTAGCTTTATCCCTCTGCTCTTGAAAATCGGTACCAATACACTTCTTCTCCATTCCTCAGGCATCCTCTCACTCTCCAAGATTGTGTTAACCACAGAAAGTCCATGGCCCTGTCTGCTAGACATCTCCATACCTCCACAGGTATGTCATCAGGACCACCCACCTTTCCAGCTTTCATCCTCTTCATAGCTGCTCTCACTTCCTCTTTACTAATCCTCTGTACTTCCATCCATCCTCCTCTCTCTCTGTCATTTTCTTCATTTAAAGTGCTCTATTTTCTCAACACACTCTCTTCACTTGTTAGTACATTTCCATCTCTATCTTAACCACCCTAACCTGCTGAGGTCAAAATGAAAAGTATTTACATTAAAAAACAGTAGGATGTTGGCACTTGGGAAACACCACAAGTCAGAAGTGGAAGTATGTGTGTAGAAAACAACAGGAAGATTTGGAAAATGCAGCAGGTCAGAGGGGAACTGAATAAAAAAGCAGCACCAACAGGAAGTGGAAAGTTTCTGTTTACTAAGGACAGTTTTAAAACAGTATGACATCAACCCGACAAAAATACACTTTAAAACTGAACAATGGCATTATCATACTTCATGTAAGTAAATAAGATATGGGTGCACATCCTTTAAGACACAATTCATCTGGCCTACTTTAATATGGGAATAACAATAAAGCTGGCTTTTTCACTGGTTCCAGGGGCCCAAGCCCATGCTTTGAGTTATAACACTGCCCTATACAAGAGCATAAAGAATTGAGTTTTCTCTTTGTGCTTATTAGACCTTGCCTTATTTTTGGCAAAATACTAGCATATTTTAAAATATTAGCATGTAAGAACCAAGCTCCATTGTAACAGGTATGGATAAACTGAAACTTCCAATCAGTGTGTTTATGTTCATGATTACACAACAGGCTGTCTTTACTAGCAGGCTAATTGGGTTTTCTCCCTTCCAGAAACACATAACACAGTATAAGATGAGCCTGAAGTGATGAAGACTTTGTTTACTATTCAAACTTCCTTGAAGACAAATCATTATAGGTTACCTTTGAGCAAGCCAAACATTCAGGATGAGTGAATCACATCTAGATAAAGGGACAATCTGTATTTGTTCCTGGAAATACTTTGCTATCAAAGAGTTCTGAACAAACTGTTGTTTTAACTGTGATATTGATTTGAAATAATTTTTCATTGAATTGATTTTCTGATAAACTGTTCATCTTACAGTTATTTTAAGTCAGTTTAAGAAAATGTGCTCTTTTGCTGACTGACCCTGCACATACAAGTGTTTGATAGACAGCAAAACACAGCTGCAGCGCTGATATATTAGTCAGACATGAGTATGGCATTGCTAACAAAGAACTTCTCCTGTATCGGACTCTTTGGATAGGGTCAGCTACATAAATGGGGCCATCACATGAAAGTTTCTTTCAATAGTTCATCCTGAAGAGCTTATCAAAAATAAAAAACAACAAACTTTCTTTTCTTTTTTTTTTAGAATAAATAGTGAAGTGATTTGTGATTTAAAAAATGAGCAATTCAGTAAACCCATAAAGCACGTACATATAGTCTATATGTACGTGCATGTTTGTGCATACAGGAACACACATCACTGACAAACACCCTGATGTGAAATTACTCAAAGAAAACACTAGACATGCCATAAGATGCCTCATAGCTTCAGCTGTGGACCATTATTGCAGCTACCCGCCTCTCCACTGCCTTCTGTTCGATAAGGAAAAATGACAAAACAAATTTATTGTTAATACATACATTTGCAGAGGATTTCTAAAACACAATCACAAAGAAGTGAAAGATGTCCCACGTTGTTCTTTTAATTATTAGTTTAACTTTTATCATATTTATTAGATAGCATTTTTACACCATACCTCCACCCACCCAGAATCCCTTCTGGGTGTAGGGATGTGTGTGCCAGCTCTACAACAGTCGCCAAATACAGTTGACAAAATTTACAATTGTGATTCAAACAAACAAACAAACAAACAAACAAACAAACAAACAAACGGTCCTCAACATTTCAGCACCCGGACTAACTTTTGCAGCGGAAGGAAGGGTGTATGCGGGCCTCCGCGGACGGATAGCCTATAAAATGGAACACGGCACCAGCTTTCTGCATTGTTTAATGCAGCGGCAGAGTAGGGATATCATCTGTGTTGAGAAGTGACAGCGCTTTGCAGGGCTTTAAATACTGTACAGTAGATAGATATATATATAGGCAGACTTATATTAGTTGAGCCTGAAACCAGATCTAATCGAAGCCGGCAGTTACTTCCAGTGCTAACGTTAGCTGTCCTGTCAGACTCGACGACGAGAGAAACAACCAAGTGTTTTTGTTATTTCACACGCATGAAATTTATACTAACCGGGGAGACGTCTGTGTTTTTCCGAGAGATCTTATGGACCTGGACCTCTTGTCGAAGAAGACCGATCATAGGGACTAACGTGTTCAGATGAACAACAGTTGTGTTGACATTTGTGTTGCCTCCTTGAGGTTTTACGCTAACATGGTGTATTAGCTCCCTGATGCTGGTTAGCGTCATAGGTTGCCACAGCCTGTATATTTTAGATCGGGTTTTATTATTCAGTATCAGTCTAGGTGTCCTTACGTTTATATACTTGTTAGCATGTTTTTAGACGCTTTTTACATGACGCTAGGTATAGCCAAGGGGCTGTATCACTGTCAGGCTAACAGATAGCTCGGTGTCTGCAAGATTGGCATCATGTAGACTGTCGCTCTGAACGGGTTTGGTGACCAGGACACACAGTGTGTTAGTGAGCCTCCTTAGAGTGCATTGAAAAGCTGGAGTGCAGCTATCCTGCAAGGTGAAAGGGTGACAGCTGGCACGGATACAGTTTAGCTCAGATTGAGCTAGCCATGCTCAAAGCCGTCTGTTGTGTGTGATATTACAAACATCCCAGCCTGCTCGGAGGGCATGTGAATGCATCATGTCCTGGCTGCATCTCTTATTTATGCAATAACGCACATAAGAGCAGCCTGTCATGAAATAATTCCGCAGTGCGAGAAGCAGCATCATCAGGACTGAGTGGATATTTTGCTCCAGGATTTTTTTAAATAATTTTTTTCCCTAAAGAGGACAGCGCCATCCAAGGATAACCATCAGTGCCCTGTATCAGCTGGACCATCACGCCTTCACAATGGAAACTGTGGGAGATTTTGAGTACAGCAGAAAAGATCTGGTTGGACACGGAGCGTTTGCCGTGGTGTTCAAAGGAAGACACAGGAAGGTAAACAAATTACTTGCATGCACTTTTGCGCCCCCCCCCCTTTTACTTTTTTATCTTGCATGGGAAAAAAAAGGAGAGCAAGCAGGCAGCTTCATTTGAAAATCTGGGTCAGTCAGTGGAATTGGAGAATGCTGCTCTGCAGCAGCATATGTGGGCTGTCACCCTTTTTTTGCAGGGAGTGGTAATATTTCCAAGCATTTTAGAGACTAAACCCCTGCTTCCAGACTGATGTAATGTGCAGTCATGCTGTGACAGGTGATTTTTGGTGTTATTTCATCAGCCTGATGTGAGGTGTATAAGTGGATTTATGTCATTTTGTTCATTCATGATGGAGATGAGTCAGGCAGCTGTGAATGTCTTGCTGACGTACTAAGGGGGGGGTGGTGCAGTGTTTTTCCTTTTGCCTTTTTAAGCAGACAAGCTGTCCTTATGTAAGAGCTGCACAACATTCATTCATCATTAAGCTCAAAGTGGATTAAATTGCTACATTTGACCAGAGTGTGGCTTTCTGTGACAGAAAAAGTTTCGGATGGGGTGGCTTTATGTGTGTGACAGGGATGCAGGACATGACATCATGTTGCCCTCATTGCTACTGGTGTGAAACAGATGGTCCCGGATTCCTGAATGAAAGTTGCATCAGAGCATCCCCAGGCAGGACAGCTTCTATCTCTCTGAAAATCAATAACCAGCTCAGGAGCCTGGAAACACTAAAACATATGTGGCTCTGTAAACAATTGCTGCTCATCACTGGAGAGTGTGTGTGTGTGTGTGGGTGTGGTTACATGCCTCCCTGTCAGGTTAAAGCAGACCTGGCATGTGATCAGTGTATTTATTTTAGTCCCATCATCTGCACCCTATTTATAGGAGTGTGTAGCCTCACAGGCACAGGACTGTTAGAGCCACCTGGATGCAACAGACCTGATGGGTTGACTCATTCTTTAGGCAGTGTTGCACATGGTCTCGTGTTGCACAGAAATATCTATATTTATTGTGCAAAGTTTCTTCAGAGCTAAGAGGGCAATTGGGGGAGATGCCTCTTGGTGTTCATGGGTAATTTCCCATTTTAACTTTTAAGCAACGAATGTCAGAGATGTTGATGCAATTGTTTATACATCCTCACAAATGTTTCACGAATGCAACAGCCTGACCCTCTGCAACTCTGAAAAAATATACTTAAACTGTACATATTTCAGAGGCTTTCAATCATTGTTTCATTATCTCATGGCTGAGATGATAGTGAGGATAATCAGGAATTGGATATGATGGAAGCGTGTAACACTTTAGAACTTTTACACAATTTTATCCCTATGGAAAAGATGGATGTGACAACTGAAACATTGCCCATTGGTTTTGGACTCTGTATTTTAGAGCCTTAACATTTTGACTGCTGCCACATTGTTTTCTTGAGCCAGAAATGACTGTATTTGGACAGTAGCATGCTCTAAACATGCTTTTTAATGCTGTAAAGTTGTGGATTTTGGCACAGCTTTGGAGACAGCATCAACTGGCTGATTATTATTTTATCTTTGATTCAGAGAGCATTCAGAGAATTCTGTTAAACACCTTCATTAAGACATCAATCTAATGATTATTATACACAGAAATTTACTTAAAATATTTCTTAAACAGATGTTCTTATTACTAAATTTATAAAAATATGTTATCGCCTTGGAAGCAACCAAAATTTACAATTCTTTCTGGTATTTAATACAAAACAAGTGTATTTGAAAGTGCACAAAAGCCCTTTTTACAAATAAACCTAAACCAGGGTTTTCCTGACCCAAAGTGGGTTTTAAGGGGATGACCTTGCAGTTAAGGATAATTGGTCTGTGCATAGATAAGCCAAAGACTTTGTTACCTTATTTAACAAAAGTTGTTTAATTTTCCTGTTTTGTTTGTTTGTTTTTTTTTGTCAGCTTACAGTCTTCAAATAGCTGAGCGACCCAATATTTTCAGGACAACTAAATTTGAACATTTGGAGTGCAATATTGGCTAAAATGAATGGCTCACATAAGATATGAACAGCGTTGCTCACAGTCCTCTGGTCCTTAGCTCAGACTGCCACTGTCACCTTCACAGGTATGTGGTTACAGTGTTATTAACTATAATCTGTTTGTTGCTCAGGAGTCTGTAATCAGCTGTGATTCATAAATGAGATGGACACACCTCTCGTAAGCCTCCAACATTACTTGATGGACCAGAGGGGGTCACTTGTCTTCTATATGTATGGTGTCGGCAGCTCGGTTACACTTGGCTGGGCAGGCGGTCAGTGAACTGGGTGTGGATGCAACTGAGTTGGCTTTCTGTTACTGCATAGTAAACACACACACATACCCATGTCACTGACATGCAGTATCACTGGTGTGCTAGAATGTATGCCAGGCTCTAGGCAGACTGTACCCATAGAACAAGAACATCTCCTATTAACCTAAATTTCTTTGCAAAGCATGTCTCTTTCTTTTTTTTTAATTCATAGAAGTTCTTTCCTTAGCTTCCAGTCTAACTTGCTCTGCTTATTCCATTTGTCCATGCTGTTTTTCTCAGGGGCACAGAAACAGTTTAGTGCACTTCTGGGTTTATTTCTGCCTGGTTAGTTTGATGGCTGTGAGTGTAGCACATGTTCTCAAAGTCTTTTTGCTCACATGAGCTCAAGAAGTCTTTTTATACCCTATCCTTGAACTTCTGGCCTCGGGCAGATGATACAGGATATTAAAAATACACACCAGTAGACTTGTGAACAGCTTTTTTTTTTTCACAAAAGTCATCACCACCCTGAATGCTGCTGTGAGGTCATTCAGTTATTTGGGAATGACATTTATTTTATGTTTACCACATATGCTGCCAATTTGAAATTGGTGAGTTTTTAATTCAATGTTTGAAGTCTAGTCTACTTATTTAATTTTATTTATTACCTATTTATGTTTTTATTACTCTTACGCTGTTTTACTCTGAACTGTTTTTTTTAAGCAGTGTTGTAAAAAAGAACATTTCATTGACTATTGTACAATGAGAAATAAAAGAACCTTCATCCAGGAGCTCATCTGGAAACCTCAGCACAGGAGGAAAAACTGGACCCCTCTTCTTTAGCTTTTAGCACAAATGGAGTGGCACTCTCTAAAGCCGTCTGAGTGCCTTGTCATTCAGCGCAGATCCCTGTCAGAAAGCCAATTGACCTGATGTCACTGGGACAGCTAAAATTTCCTTCGTCCTTCACGACAGCTCTTGCACTGCAGTGCCAACAGCAATTTAGATCAAAGGCCTTGGCTTTTTGCATATGCTATTAAAATCAAAAAACATATCTAATTCTGAGGTATAAATCTTCATCAATGATAAGATGTAGCCCTAACCTTACATTTTGTAGAAAATAAAAATATAAAGAGTTTTTAATGTGTAGCACAACATTTAGTCAGAAAGCCAAAGGGGTTAGGGTTACTTGTCATCACTGATGAGGTCTTAGAAATCAGGGGGTTAAATTTGGCTGATCTTGCCTCTTAAGGTTAATGGGGAGATTAGATTGCTGTGTGTAAATCACTAATGCCTCTGTGATTCATGCTGGCTCATCTCCAGGGTGTCAGACCAGTGACCCTTCAGTTTGAATTTCTCTGTGCTGCTCATCACCAGTCTGCCAGTCGGAAGGTCGGTGGTTCAATCCCCGGCACCTCCAGTCTACATGTCGAAGTATCCTTGGGTAATATACTGAAGCCCAAGTTGCCCCCTGATGTATCCATTGGTGGATGTGTGTGAATGTTAGACAAGGTCCTTGGGTATTGAAAAAAGTGCTTGTGTGTGAGATTGAGGGAAAATCTCTATATAAGTAGCAGTCCTTTTATCATACATGAAATTTAGTTCAGACACAGAAGTTGTTGATTAAGGTTCACTGGGAAATCAGTACGCAGCACATATAAGTGCTCAGAAGACTTCTAGGGCATTTTCTAAAACTGGCAGCGAAGGTATGAAAAACACTTGGGGAAAAGGAGTAGTAGAGCGTTATCACACAGCAAATCCCACATGTTTTAATGAGTGTATGTGTTGGGCTGTTGATCACTACATGAGTTGGCCAAGATGTTATGTTTCAGGTAAACTAAAATTTTTCCTGAGGGAAAGCACGGGCTTCTCCTTGTCATGGCCAGCCTACAATATCAACTCGTAACCTTAAGAGGAAATGGATGGGTGGCTGCAGCAACGATGAAACCCGACTGGATTTTACAGGAACATCATCATTAAGTTATGCGATCTGTTTCCTTGTCTGCCCTGTTGTGTAGAAAACTGACTGGGAGGTGGCCATCAAGAGCATTAACAAGAAGAACCTGTCCAAGTCCCAGATCCTCCTTGGAAAGGAAATCAAAATCTTGAAGGTGAGCATGACCCTTAATTCGCTCTCCCCTTTCTTTTCACTGCACTCAAAGAATGATCTGACACTGGACTAGAGAATGGACCTTTGACAGAATATGGCCCCAGATAGAAACATGAATAAAAGTGACAGTGACTGCTTGGGACTAGTTAATGTTCCCACTAATGCATCTTGTTGTTCTGCTTTTTCACTCAGGAGCTGCAGCATGAAAATATTGTGGCACTTTACGATGTCCAGGTAGGTTTTAAATCTTTACTGCAGTGAAATGAGCTTAAAGAGCAATAAAAAAGTCTGTCTTTAGTGTCTGATTTTATTTTAATATGCAGCTTCTCTGACTACTGATTGCACTCTTGATTCTTGCTGTGTTAGAGGACGGTCTTGTCTGGTCCAGTATCTGTTTGTTTTTTTTTGTTTTTTCTTTTTCTTTTTAAAACAAAAAACCCCAGAAATTTTCAAATTAAACCTTGATCCAAAAATCTGTGTCAAGAGGATCACTCTTCCTCTTGGCTAGTCTTCAGTTTTGTGCAGAGTAAGAATATTTTCAGCTAGCTGAATGTGGGATATGTCATTGCTATGGTTCAACGCACAGACTGTATATAAAGGATGCACGAGGCCATAGTAAAGCTGCCTCTGGGTGCACTATTATTTTGATGCCTGCTCTTTGGCATTTTGGCCATCCATTTAAACAGGTGTGACTGATGATATTGTGGAGCTGGGGGGTTATCAGTTTAATTTGGTTATCTTTTACTCATGCTAGCCACCAGTACTAACGCTTGGCTTAGCTAGCTCTTAAGGTTATTGTTTTAAGTTCTTTTGAAAGCAGATACAAGTGCTGCATTACCTCATAATTAAATTAAATGTGTAATGTTAGCTTACAGTAGCTTTATGGGTATTATACTCATCAATTCATAAGTTAGCAATTAATGTTTGTTAGCATGTTATGGACATAATACAAATGTTATTAATTATATTATATTATTAAATATTACATAAATAAATACGTCCTCAAACTTTGTTGCTTCTTTGCAGCAACATCAATGTTTGAAGGGTGCATATACACGCACTCACACACAGAGTCCCGTTATCACACCGCTATCTTCAGCACTTTATTTGAGATTTCTGGGTATTAAGAGCTGAGCAGCAGCTTGTCTGTTCAATCTGATTAATTCTGACTAGCTGTGCCAAAGTTATCTCACTAAAACATTAAAGGAAACCTATATCAAAGCATATAAGTTTTTTTGTTTTGTTTTATTAAATTACCAACTTACCGCTTATCTGGGGCCGAGTTAGCAGCCTAAGCAGACAAATCCAGACCTCCCTTTCCCCAGCCACCTCCTCCAGCTTATCTGAGGGGAACACCGAGGTGTTCCCAGACCAGCCGAGAATGATCTCTTCAGCGTGTCCTGGGACCAAACCTTTGATGTTATTGCCACATTGTTATTATTTTCATTGCTATATTCAGTTGATCCCAATCTTTTCCCACACATAGCCTTTGCTTAGGTGGGCACAAATTACAGTGCTAAAAAAAATCAAAAACTAAACACTTTGAAGGTGTTAGGGATGAAAGGATGCCACATTGTTTGATGGAAATGAAAATTATCAGCCTACAGAGGAATTTGAATAGAATTCAAAGACACTCCAAAGTGAAACAGTGATGCGGCAGGCTAGTCCATTTTGCTGAAATTTCATTGCAGCAGCTCCAAGCGGTACTCCATATTTTGTTTTGCCCCACGGGCTTGTATGCATCCCTGACAATGTTGGGGCATGCTCCTAATGAGATGACAGATGGTGTCCTGGGGGATCTCCTCCCGGATCTGGACCAGGGCATCACCTGAGCTTCTGGAAAGTGATGGCAGTGAGCACAGGGCCCACTAGAGGTTGTCGGGCCCTCAGACCAGCTTCATGAAGTCTGTTTCTGATTGTTTGGTCAAAGACATTCACGCCAGTGACCTGCTGGAGGTCATTTTGTAGCTCTGGCAGTGCTCATCCTGTTCCTCCTTGCACAAAGGAGCAGATACCAGTCCTGCTGATGGGTTAAGGACCTTCTGCAGCCCTGTCCAGCTCTCCTAGAGTAACTGCCTGTCTCCTGGAATCTTCTCCATGCTCTTGAGACTGTGCTGGAAGACACAGCAAACCTTCTGGTATTGGCATGTAATGATGTGCCATCCTGGAGGAGTTGGACTTCCTGAGCAGGTATCACCTCATGCTACCAGTAGTGACAGTGACCCAATCAGATTCAAAACTTGTGAAAAAAAACAGTCAGAAAAGATGAGGAGGGGAAAAAAATGTCAGTGGCCTCCACCTATTAAACTGTTCCTGTTTTGGGGTTTGTCACTGTTGCACCTGTTGATTTCAATTGCACCAAATCATCTGCAACTGAGTAACATCCCCCTCTGCCGCTTAAGTGACCAGATCAATGTCCCAGACGTTTAACTGACTTGATGTTATACTCTGATTTAATTTTTAATTTAATTTTTTCTTTTGGAGAATGTATATATATTTCATACGTTCACATATACATTTGCGGGTGTACATGCCCCAGTGTATGCCCCCTGCCACAGACAGTCCAGTTCTGTTGGCAACACTCGGTCTGTGGATAAATTTTTGTTTCTAGACATGGATGAACTGAAGCAAAACACCTAATGAGAGATTGAAAAGCCAAATTCTGAACACGGCTGCTTTAGTCTGAATTCAGCTGTTGGCATTAACAGAGCAACTAAATCCAGTTTAAGTTGATAAACTAAGCCTGTAAACCTCTTTAAATTTGAGAGAAGTGCATTAATATTATATGATGGTGTAAAAACCATTAACTCTGACAGCCAGAATAAAAGCTTGGATAGTTTGAGAAGTATTGAATATAATGCAGTGCTCATGTGACTAATAACCCACAGTGTTTTGGAGTTACAGTAAAGTCTGTCATTGTGGGCTTTTCTATGGCTTGCATGCACACTGAGCTGGATGTGAAACTGCTATTTTGTGCATTTCTAAGAATAGATTACAGCACCACAACACGACTCTTGTAACACTTTGCAGCTTTTGGAAACTTTGTAGAAAAATGTTTGAGCTGAATCTGAAAAGCCATCCCACAATGCACTGCTGATACCCACCTGAGCTGCACAGATTCACATTAGTGAAAAAACAAAGCTCAGATCGTTTGTCCTCTGACTGGGAGCTGGGATTCATGGTACATACACCACCTTCTGACATAATTTCTAGTATAATTTTAAAAAGTCTGCTTTGCATGCTGGAGTCGAAGTATTCAACTGTATGTTTCAAAGCTGGCTGTCTTTAGCATTTAGATGTAGTTCAGCTGTTGTGGTGTATTAATGATGGTATTAGTTTCCTACATTGAGAATGTTGTTCATTGCTGACTGATGGTGGGTGTTGTGAGAGGTTGTGGCTGCATTTGTGTAGCATACACAGCCTAAACAAATGATTGATTTTGAATTTTGTTTAAATTAAATACAAAAAAAACCTGCAATCATGAATAAATGATGGGATTTACTCCAACTTGTTAATGTTTTTCACAAGGTGAGCATACAGTAAAATGGTTTTGCCAAGTGTTCTGAAAAAGTCTCCATTCTTCAAACTGTTGTTTCTATCCTCTTACATTTATCCATAGCTGCAAACAGTAAAAATTTTCTCTTTAAATGTCCAGAATTGGCTGTGCCAACCCCTCACATGTGAGTGAGCGAGGCAAACACGTTTGAAGTGATGGTGAAGCACTTCCCACGTAGCAGCGGTACTTCTTGTGTTTGCGTAAGCCTCCCTCTGGGATCCTGCTGATCAGCCTTTCCACCCTTTCACTCCTCCCACCATGTCCTCATCCCTCCATCACTCATCCACTGTCCTGCTGATGTAATACATCTCTTCCACATGTAAATGGCTGGAGAGCGCATTAGTCAGGGTGCACTGGATCAGGTGGTTTCCGGCAGAGATGAGGGGTTAAAGTTTTGGAGTTTCATATTTAGTCAAACGGTTTCCCCGAACACTTGCAGCTCCCAGTTGACTCCTCCCAGCTGTGTAAGAGACTCAAATAAAAGAGAGTACAAAAAAAGTTGTGGATGGTAGAAATCAGCGAGAATGTGAGGTTGTGGCACTGAAATTTGACCTCAGGGTCCAAATAGTATCCTGACAAAACTGATTAAAGGAAAAGTTTAGCCTTGTTTTCATGTTTGCTTTGTTGCTGAGTGTTTCATCATTACTGCGTTCATATTTCAGTAGTCAGCCTGAAGGTCACCCAGCAGGTGGTTTGCATAGCTGGACTTAGACTGAAATGAGTGAACTAGGATTTGGGTGGACCGTAACAATCCACCTGTATGCAATTCTAAAGCTCACTAATCAACATATAAACAGTTTATTTTCATTTCCTTGGTATAGAGAGAGGCTAGCTTTACTTTGTCTTGGCCTAAACATAAGTGAAGCTAGCTAGCTGCTAGAAGTAACTTTATGTTAAAGGACAAACATGAGTAGTATTTGACCTTTGATATTAAAGTAACTTTGTAACTAATTTCGAAATGCTAAACTTGGTATATATAAATCTTGACAATTCTAAAATACAGTATAAATTGTATGTTATATATTGTATTAGGAAAATATTTAGGCTATATATTGGGCTAGAATTCAATTGAATGCTTGTAAAAGACGATATTTATATCATCGGTGTAAAGGTCTTCTGATGTAAAGAGAACAAAGTATGTAAAAGAAATGTAGAAATCAATGTTGGACTTAAGGTTGGTGCCAAACCCAATACAAATTAAGGAACATGGTGCTTTTGGCATGAAACACAGTGAGATGACATGCTTTGTCAGTTTTATTGTTGGTGTTCCTTCCTGCACTCTTTGTTTTATGGTTTAGTTTACCTGCATTCTGTCACCTCCTCCTCTTTTGTCGGAGACATTCACTAAGCTTGGTCTGTTACAGCTTCAGGCACAGTGTCTCCCTGTCTCGTCTTACCAGCTGGATCTCTTTCCATTCCCTGTAGTGTTCCCTATAGTGTGGACAGACCAATGCCCTCTGGTCTGTGCAGTGGTGTGCATATCCTCTCTTGGCACTTAAAAATACTGTCTGATGTATTGCAAGCCTGGCAGCTGCCACGTCCCAGTCATTAGGTCTGATATACGTAGCTCACTTTTTCCTCCAGTTGACCTGTTCCCAGCTGTATTCATGATTTTCCCACACAAAATGTAACCTGAACCAGCTTTTACAACTGTCCTGGCCTCCTTATTAGAAACAGCACGAGCATAGATTTCTCTTCGGTGCTGTACTATTCAGACTTTACACCTTGAACTTTATCCCACACCCTTTTTATGAACTAACTGAACACGCAAACAGATCATGGGTTCTTCCACTGTGATCCAGATACCCACAAAGCAAACTGGTAATGGCTGTTTTTACCACACTATAACAGTTTGCTCCAGTAGGCCAGAAATGCAGAAAATTATAAAAATTAATTACAGTAATGACAGTACACAGTGACTTCCTGTTTTACAAATGGTGTCCTTTGGAAAATGCTGGAAAATAGATGATTGGTGAAAATTTAGATGCAGAGATCAAGCAATGGTTATGTACTGTCTATAGGCGGTTCATCAGTCAAAATAAAATGTATAGTTGACTTTCTGTCCACATGTAGATCAGATGGCATTGTGTTGGCTTGAACACTGAATAAAGATTGAGCAGAACTGCTTATGTCCTTTTGTGTGTTTGGTTTTGGTTCACAATGGAGGTGTTCATTCACCCAGCATCCACACTCTGACATGTGAATACTAGGGGTGGGACTTGATTAAAAAAATTAATCTAATTAATTAGGAGCTTTGTAATTAATTAATCGAAATTAATTGCATTTTAATCGCATTTAAATATTTAACATGATAAATATTAATTTAAGTTTGGTTAAATACATGAGCTTAAACTTCAAAATTTTGTTTATTTTCCCACCAGTCTACTACACAGACCAACGAAGGGTGGAAGTGCTCCTGTGATAAGCAAACTCCTGAAATT
>JASGAU010362648.1:0-30228 GCA_030220045.1 Australoheros facetus
TGTGTGTTTAGTTTTCACGGTTGGATTAGGAGAGAAATCTTCGAATAAACCAGTGAAGGAAACCCACTTGCGCCTGCCTGTGCTTAAAGGGAATTATAGACTGGACGGTGGTTTTGCACGGTCAGGATTTCAGTTATATTATTAAAGTTAGACAAGAAATTGGGCAAGTCAGAGGCAGATTTGGGGCAAATCTCAGCACAATATGGATGGTACACAGATCGCCCATGAAGCAAATAACCTTCCAAGCTTTATTTGCATAACAAGGAATCTACCTGGATTTGGAACTTGTTGAATGTTAACTTTGGACCCTGCTACAAAGCATAAAATAATTATGTTTTTGTGGTATTTAAGGCCGACTGACCTGAGGTTGTCGTCTGCGCCTCCAACAACCACCATGCTGTTGTCTGCCCTCAGCTTCTCCCTGAACTCCTCCATTCCTTCTGTGCTACACTGGAGAGCATTCTGGCCAACCACAAACAAGACCGGGGTCTTCATGTCCAGCAGCGGGTCATCCACATCCTGCAAACCAGTAAGACGTGAACAACTGCCACGAACACTGACTAAAAGTTCAGTTTTTCAGTTACTTTTAGAAAAAAATGCAATAATATTAACAGTAAAGTAAAATATTCACAAAGAGGAAAATGAATATTTAAGCTGGATAATGCTTTAGGTCATACCCCTCGTGGCCCGTTGACTGTTAGCAGAGGAAAGCCAAGACACACTACAGCTGTCAGATACTCCATAAGGGATACCTAAAGTTAAAATGGATTATTAGAATATAATATATTGTACACCTTTGACTTTTATTAATTCATCACATTAAATCACTATGATAAATAGATGATATAAAGTCTTACGTGGCAAGCAATAAGAGCCCCAGCGTTCCAGCCAACCAGGATAATGGGTTTGTGGGGGAAGTGACTGTGAACCTGGTGGTCACATTTATAAAACACACAATGAATGCAGATGCAGACACGCACAAAAAATAAGCACAATGTAGCAGTACTAGTTAAGTCAATGATGTGAATCATTATTTAATAAATGCAATTTCCAATGTGCATATTAAAACAAAATCACCCACATCCAGTTACATGAATTTAACAAAATAAGATCACAATCACAGTGTAGCTACAGTCACTAAGGCTACGTTCACACTGCAGCCTGAAGTGACCCAATTCTGATTTTTTGTGAAATCAGATTTTTTTTGCGTGGTCGTTCACATTTCCAAATATATGCGACTTGGATGTGATCTCTGTCTGAACAGCAGACGAACCTGAAAGTGTCCCGCATGCATAGTAGAGGACGCGATAACGTCACATGTAGCGAGTGCGCTCAATGTTTGCGGAAGTCACACGTTTTCCTTCCCGCATCCGCGTAACGGGACGCAGAATAGTGACATTTGTCGAGTATCAATGACGTGCAGGTTGGGTAAATGCAACCTGGCCGTACACACTCAGGTCGCATTTGAAAAGATCGGATACGTATCGGATTTAGGACCACATATCCAAGTGGCCTGGGGTCGCATTTGAAAAAAATCCGATCTGTGTTGTTCAGACTGGCATGAAAAGATCGGATACAGGTCGCATGAGGGCGACAAAATCGGATTTGGGTCACTTCAGGCTGCAGTGTGAACGTAGCCTAATGCATCAAATAAAACAAACATCTTACCTCCATGACCTTCGCCCTGACAGTACCCAACATGTGCTCTAGGCACTGCGTGATGCCAATATTGGCCCCACTGTTCACATGAGTATGTATTGGGATGACCTAACACAGAAACAGCCTTTTAAGGGACTTTTATGAGACAGAGGAAAAATAAATAAATAAAAAATATCTGAAAACACAAAGATTTGATTTCATGGGACATCAGACCTTTCCAAAAAAAGAGAGCTGCGACTGCCAGAATCTCATTCGCCGCGAAGTGGAGAGGGCGGGATTGGTTGGGCTCGATGGTGCAATAAGGATGAGCGGGGATCCAGGAAGCTTGCCCTGAAGGAAAACAGACAGGCATCAGGAATTCACATGTGCAAAAAATTTAATGAAAATGTTTTCAGTTGAAACATGAAATACTGGTTCCATTTTACCGGTTTGTTTTGAGACAGAACTCCAACAGCTGGGTCCCACGGCCGTTTCAGTAGCAGTGACAGAGCCTCTGCGCTTGGCGCTCCGGTCTTTGCCGATGACAGCAACATTCTGTCGATCAGTGTGGGCAACTAGCCAGACACAGAAAGGGTAATGATAATCAAGAGTCTCAGACCTGAGGGGTGTACTACGAAGTGAAATTAATGGCTTAGCAAGCTCTGTCGAGCTTAAAAGTCAGAGTTTTCTGTAACATGAAAGTTTCTCTTTAAACCTCACTAAATCACCGCTCCAAGTTTCAGCCAATTTTTAAATGGAGAGCACCACTTTTCGTTCTTTTATTTACAGCATGTCTTAAGTGCAGTATCAATAATCTGCTGGGAAAATACATTCTATATGTGCAAGCTGTTAAGCTGCACAATACTAAAACCACTGAATGAACAGTACGTTGTCACGGGAGTGTACATGTATTAATTTGGTGAGGCAGAAAATGCATAAATGTTTTTATACTTTATTCTAATGTGCCACTAAATCTCTTTTACACTGTTGGAATTGCAGCTACTAGAACACATATCAAGAATACGAGTTCAATCAATAAAATGAATTTCACTTTAATCTCATCTCCTTTATCAGGCTGAGAGACAGTAACACTTAATAGTTAAATGTATCCAGTTTAAAGTTTCAAAGCTCTAATGTGCAGTCATCACCTTAGAAATAAACAGCAGCACTGAGCTCGCACTCGGCAATAAAATAATTTACTTGAATTAAAAATGTGTATTTTACTGATCTGTGCGTCAAATCACCAGATTAATGATTTTCTGCAGCATTAACCTCTTGTCCTATTTACAAAAGTGTTGCATTTTACTCTATTTTTTTTATATTCTTCATAGATTTGTCACCATTTTATCATCATCTGATAAAGTCTTTGAAGTCAGCAGCACTCATAGGGATAATTTTGTATGGAAGAAGAGTCACACGATGCATGAAACCCCCCTTTTCTCACGCGTGTGCGCGTGTGTGTGTGCGCGCGCACAGAGTGTGAAAAGACCCTCCCAGCTTAAAAGAGGAAGTCGATAACCACAATGGTGAAACCGATTATCTTCAAAGAAAGCCTGGCTGCGTTGAACTTTGTTTGTAGTATACCCCTCTGGGACATATCTGACAGAAATTGTACATCAGTTCATACTCTTAATTCAATTACAGACATACCTTGCTTTTGAGAGTCTGCAGCACATCCAGGTAAGCAGCAAGCATGGCTAGGCTTAAAGACTCAATTAGAGTGTTGTGTAACCACTGTGTCAGTTTGGTGTCCCAGTTCACGCTGGCCAGTGCATGCCGCACCTTCCTCGCACACTTGTCCACAGCTATCCTTCGCAAAATTGGCTCATTGGAAGCCTATGTACGAGAAACAAGATCACACCAGTAACATTTCAGTTATTTTTACTTCTGTAATATATCCGACAAAAACAGGCTTCGCCACCATCACTCAGCTGGTGAGTCCTAAAATTAGCTGTCGTATAGTAAAAAAAACAAACCTTTTGTTAATCCATCATCACATGCTTTCAGTCCATGTGAACCGATGAGCCATCAGTAAATCAGTAACTTCCTTCATTTTAATTTATTAGCTTAGTTAAACAAAAGAGCAAGAGAGGGTATGCAATTTTCTGTGCAGAGCTTTGAACTCAAACATAGATCACACACAGGCAAAATGCCTCCTGCCTGCACACCACTTCAATCCAGACAACTGAAGCCCNCCCCCCCCCAAAAAAAAAGAATGAAAGGGAGGATTATGTTAATGAATCTTGAGGCGAATGACTGCAGCAAGTCTGTTCTGCTATTTGAGTCCACCAGAGGGTGCTCCACTGCAAATTTTTTTGTGATGAACTTCAATGCAGTACAGATCTCAGCAGATGGATAAACTTCAGTCCTTTGTGCTTGGACCCCAGAGAGGTTTGTGTCTCAGTTGTTCCCATTAAGCTACATTAAGCTACATTCTCATAGCTTGGCTGCAGCCACATATGTAAAACAGAACAGAAAATGAAATCATGTATTCATATACAAGTGTGTTTGTTCATGGAACATGGAATGCATTCAAATAGTTTCCTCACTCACTGATGCAGACACATATTCTAACGTGTGTCAGCTGGGTATATATCTATATATTCCACATACAGAGATTATGCAACATCATCTTGGCACAAAAAGACAATATTTTCTAGCAAGGTTTTAGTTTGTTTTAATAAAAATAAATAAATCAAGGAACCAGACCTAATGTAAAGTACACTGCAAATGCCATGTGGGTTAACTCAATTCAGCATTACATGTGTCATTTTTCAATTAAACTCTTGAAAGTGTGGCCCTTCACTTCATCTAATTTAGTACATCCTTTTGAGAAAAAAAGATTTGATAAAACATAAATTAAAAACAACAAACAATGAAAAAAAGACTTACATTTTCATTGGCCAGACGGGCTAGTCTTTCAGCTTGCAGAGCTTTAATGACTTTGTTGAACAATTTGTTCTGGGCCAGTGTCCATCCAGTCCTGAAACAGAATTATTTCAAAGCAATTTAAGGCAAGTAGTTTACTTTAGGTGATAAAAGGTGAACCATTCAAGTGTTTGCTTACTTGTTTATGTGTTCCTCCCAGTCATCAGGGGGCGGGGGACTCTCAGCAACTGTGCGAGCAAACAGGACATGTCGCTCACACTCCTTCATCACACTAAGAGCTTTGTGGTTATCATATAAAGGAACAGGAGTCGGTGTCACCGTTTCCACATCTATTAGAGAATCCGAATCTCTGCAGACAAAGAAAAGCATACCGAATCACTGCTCATCAGAGGATTAATTTTACTAGCATTAAGGAGGAGCCTAGTAGGAGCAGTTAACTCACGACACAGGTTCAGGCTGGCGACGAGGAGTCACAAAGAGTGTCCTTGTGGGTCGAGCGCTGCTGGCATCTGGGTGGGCATTCCATGGTTTGGCATAGCTGTGGTCCAGAAATACTAAATCTAACTCTCTTTCATGAGCTGACAGCTGGAACAGCAAGGATGTGCCCATCTTTCGAGCTGAGATCTGGAAGTCTTTATCTCCACCACGATGCATCCTCTTCCTGGGCCCTAAAGGGCCCTGGGAAGACCTCAACAACTGGTGCTGATTCTGGCCAAACTTGGGGAAGAAGGGTTGATTTTTTTTTTTTTTTAGCATTTTATTTGAGATTCGCCAAGAATACTGGTACATTTGTTTGCCAACAAGTCACTTGATCCTAAACTGGGACTGCTGGTTTTACACAAATATCAGTTGTGAAACACGCACACACACAAATATGTTAACAAAATCAATTTGGGTACGCGTGCGAAGCTCTGGATAATTTTTAATAGCAAACTTTGAGACAGGGCAATATCCTCAGATTCTTTAAGGCCCCTTAAGCATTGATATATATCAAAGTCAGCAGAATAGTTGCACTATCAATCAACTCTCTGGGAGTGAGAAACTTCAAGCAAGGATCTGCACTTATGCAACTTCTACATTTCATGCACACTGGAGCTGTGTTGAACTCCAGGGCTACAGTCTATGGCAAAACAAAAATAACTCCCACTATCAAAGAAAAAAGTACATTAAGCGATAACAAAGCAGTTTGAGTGCTGCTTCGCTTTCAGACTGAGTTTTAAACACGCAGCTGCTTTATTATACTCTGTAAGCGCCACCCATTAGCTACTGCTATGTACTCGACACTGTTTTACCCTTAAAAAATATTTAGTTGCGTGTAGTGTCTAATCAAACACTAACACATGGATTAAATATCCGGATTAAAAATACGTATAATATTTATCGGTAATATTATCCTTAATTCATCTGCGACTGAAGGCTGTGTAATGGCCTAGCATGCTCACATTATCCTAGCAAGCTAAAGGCTAACCAAAGGGAGTTCTCGCTCCTTACCTCTGCCTTTGATCAGTCCATGTTAGCCGCGGCGGCTTCAGCTCCTCTCCTGACCCAGACACATCCAAGGAAGGTGTATTTACAGGGCAATGAGAGAGGTTATATAAAACACAAATATTTTTGCTCGTAAAAGGCACTTCCTTTTGTTTGTTTCGTTGCCTTGTTAGGCTCCGCGCCCTCCCTTTCTAGGCCTTAAAATTAAGCGGGTCAGTCAGGCCTGCTGTTTCTACCAAACTGGCAACCCTGATGGTGGCGCGTCAGAGAGAGAGAGTGACGCAAAATGTGGACTGGATTAATATTAACCTGGATTATTCGTTCAAGCTTCCAGCCCTTGAATGTGAAGCCAGAATGAATGTGCCTTAAAGTGCATTCTTTTTAAATGCCATCAGGGGGCAATCCCTGTAGTTGCAAAAAGACTTGTGGTCTTTAAGAAGTTTACAGAAACACCCCTTGCTTTTAAACTCTTTAAATGCTTTCATGAGAAGATTATAGTCTCACTCACTCATTTTGAGTCATACCAAATAACAAGTCTATTTAAAAATTTTTATTCAAGTCACAGAAGGGAGGATCATAGGCATAGATTATACAGAAGTAGGTTTTTGGCATGTGAGCATGTACTTGTTTCTGAGTTCATTTGTTGGTTAGAAAGAAGGGCTAACTTGGCTAAAGGTACAACTAATAAAGGTGTTCTCAAGCTTTGGATAACTAAGTACCAGAAACAAGAGACCTACATCCAATTTATATTTATATGAAGTGCCCATCTTTAAATCGAATCCATCACTTTCCCACTGCACCATGAATTGGACATAGTTCTGATGGGTCATCTTTCTTGTGCACTACATATTGACATGCCACTGGGTCAAACACTGACATACAGTCATCAGGGAACTGCACTGGTGTGGAGTACCTGTAATAATACAATAGACACACAGTTAACAGTGTATCATGTAAAGTCAAAGATTTTTCCATCTATTTAAATAACAGTAATGCAATCTATGTACTTACGCAGCACAACATCCATCGCAAGTACAGTCGAAACATTTACTGTTTCTCCATTTAGCTCCTACTGCATGCCATGTCTTAT
This sequence comes from Australoheros facetus, assembly GCA_030220045.1. NCBI lineage: Eukaryota > Metazoa > Chordata > Actinopteri > Cichliformes > Cichlidae > Australoheros > Australoheros facetus. Next base: position 7,103 of record JASGAU010362648.1, read on the forward strand.
CCACATGATCCTGACAATGGGTCATACCTAGGAGTGAAAAAAACATTGTGAATATTTTTCAACACAGATTCTAAATTCTTGAAAAAAACAAAACTGTGCCCCCCCAAAAGGTCTCTCAGCATTCCTTTTTTCTTACCAGGTCTCACTTGCCAATGAAAACACTGACTTTTTGTCAGTGACAGCAGAGTGCACAGCAGCAGAGCCACAGTCAAATATTTCTTCATAGGAAAACAAAGAGAAAGTTTGATTAGGCATCATCAAAGTAATCATTTATACACATTTAGTTACCAGCAAACATTACATTTTATGATAATGCTGCTTATTAAAATTTACATAAATTTATTCTGTCAAAACTTCACAAAAACAACTCTTAACTGAATTTCTTAAATGAACAAAAATAAAACTCACCATTGTGGAAGTCAGACTTGTCAAATCTGAAAGTGCTCATGAAACAGGCTAATATTGTATTTCTAACAGAGGACCCTTTGCTTTTAAATGCTGTGTGTACAATGACCTTTGGAAGTAAACAAGAGCGGGAATAGGTGGAGTTGCCAAATACATGTGGAAGAAATCAACACATCCAAAACAAAAAAACATGCAGTGTACAAGAAAGTATTTTATTTTATTTTTTAGTTTGGGTTTATTTCAAGATCTGGTAAAAAAACAAAACAAAACAAAACAAAAAAAACAGTCAAATCAGCAACATATTTTTTTTACTAATAATCAGTGATTCTTTTGGGAGGAAAATGTTTTTTAGTGGCAGACTAAACCAAAATAACAGTTTTCAGTTAAATCATGTGACTTGAGGTGGCATTTCTCACTCAAATCTCTGTTCTTTTAACTGTCATAACATGGCTGTATTTGGAGCCATACATGATGCAGTGGCATACACCAATGCTGCAGTGGCATGCGTTTATAAAAACTCCCACTGCAGAATGTCTTTGTGTTGCACCTGTACAGTTTATAATTGCAGAGAAAAAGCTGATATGGTCAAAATGCTAATGTTGAGGCTTCAAAATATAGTTTTATAGAAGGTTAAAAAATTTATATTTCAGGATGTCACTGAGCAGTGTCCAAAACCAGTGGCTGGCATCACTGGTTATGTCCATCTATTTGCTCTCTGACCACCACAACCAGCTGCTTCTCACACAGTTTTTTGCTGTATTTTATCTTCTAATTACTACTTGTTGGTAAATCCTTAACTAACCAATCAGCATGCATTAGCAGGATGCTAGTGTTTTACAGACAGTAAAAAAGACATGGAACCACGTGAGTTTTTTTTTTTTCATTTAAATTTGGATACATTACAGACACTGTATTTGCCAGAACTACTATAAAATGTTTGCTGATGGTTTTGATTGATGATTGCTGTACACAGGTTCATCTGAACTGCAGCTAAATTAGATATAAATAGGTGTTAGTAGGAGACTCTTGCTGCACTGCAGTGTAGGGTTGGCTGTGGCAGTCATGTGGATCCCAACTCCTCCAGTCTACATGTTGAAATATCACGAGGCAAAGTACTGAACCCTGATGCCACTGATGCATTCATCAAAGTGTGAGTGTGAACATGTGTGTGAATGTTAGACAAGGTGCATAAAAGTGTGTGTGTGAATGTGTGTGTTTGGGTGTAATAAGGTTTGTAGTATAACTCTACACCCCATGATACACATTAAACCAGTTTCCTGGCAATGGATCAACTCTACTTCTAGACTAAAGAGGAAAAAACTCAATGAAGGTCTCCACTAAAAATAATTTTAAATCTAGGGCTAGGCTTAGTCCTGGTATAGAAAACAGACCAATCCGGTTTTATGTCAGTTTGGGTTAGACCTTTCAAATCCATGACAGGCTCATGGTATAGCTCAAAATGGACTGCTGACCAGAGCTCATGTGGCCAACGAGCTCTTAGCGCTCACATACTGAGCCCAGATTTTCCCTGAGACCAGAGATCAATTTAGTGGTGTGACTAAACTAACTGTGACTGAAGGTAAACACCACCAACAAATGAATCAGAGTTTAATGATCACCTCAGAGCTGAAGTGATGGTCTGTTTGGTGAGTGACAGAGTGAGAAGTCTCTGTCTTGTACATTTGAACTGGGAGTGGAAGTGGAAGTTGAGCCACTTGAGCCAAAAAAGTGACTGAGTGTTGTTAAATGAATGGGTAAAGGACTAAATATGAAGAATCATGACCATCAATTTTTTGATTGATTGATTTAGCTCTGTTTGCAGTCTGTGGTACTCAGCAAAAACATATTGTTGGTACTTTTGTTCAGTCTAAAATGGTTTAAAGACATTTGGAATATGTTTCCTTCCTCAATAATGGAATTAAATTGATATGACAGGCATTACTTATATGAAATGAGACCTTCAGACCACCAAAGAAATTGAATCCATCACTTTCCCACTGAACCATAAATTGGACATAGTTCTGATGGGTCATCTTTCTTGTGCACTACATATTGACATGCCACTGGGTCAAACACTGACACACAGTCATCAGGGAACCGCTTTGGGGTGACATACCTGTAATAATACAATAGACACACAGTTAACAGTGTATCATGTAAAGCCAAAGATTTGTGCATCTATTTAAATAACAGTAATGCAATCTATGTACTTACGCAGCACAACATCCAGCACAAGTACAGTCCCAACATTTACTGTTTCTCCATTTAGATCCTACTGCGTGCCATGTCTTATCCACATGATCCTGACAATGGGTCATATCTACGAGTAAAAAACATTGTGAATATTTTTCAACACAGACTTTAATAAATACAAAAAAAAAAGAAAAAAAAATTCCACAAAAATATACTTTATATCTTTGAGCATGCTTTATTTCTTTTTTTCCTTACCTGCTGACCCAGGATTAATAAAACAAGCACTTTTTGTCAGTGACAGCAGCGCGCAGAGCAGCAGAGCCACAGCCAAATATTTCTTCATAGGAAAACAAACATTGCAGTTTCATTAGGCATCATTAAAGTAATCATTTATACACATTTATAGTTTGACCAGACTTTGACTGGTACTGTAATTATTAGCAAAAATTACATTTTATAATAATGCTGCTTTTTTTTGTTCCAAAATTTACATAATTTTATTTTCTCAAAATTTCACAAAACAACTCTTCATGGAATTAATTGAACAAAAATAAAACTCACCATTGTGGAAGTCAGACTTGTCAAATCTGAAAAGTGTTCATGAAACAGGCTAATATTGTATTTCTAACAGAGGACCCTTTGCTTTTAAATGCTGTGTGTACAATGACCTTTGGAAGTAAACAAGAGCGGGAATAGGTGCAGTTGCCAAATACATGTGGAAGAAATCAACACATTCAAAAAAATAAAAATAAACATAAGCGATAAACACAAGTGCACAAGAAAGTAATTTTTGGTTTCATTTCAAGATCTTGTAAAACAGTCAAATCAGCAATCTAATCATGTTTTCTTTACTAAGAATCAGTGATTCTTTTTTGGGATATAATTTGTTTTATTGGCAGACTAATAAGAGATAACACTTTTCAGTAAAATCATGTGACTTGAAGTGGCATTGTGGAAAATATGACCAAGGTTCTTATGATGTAAAATCTTAATGTAACCAAACCATTTTTTTTGGTTTGTGTTTGGTTAAATCAGAGAAATAACCTGATATGCCACGATGACCTATACTGGCTCATCTGATTTTAATACAAAGACAGTTTCATCCAAACTTACTGGAGGTTACTGGCAGTAGAACAGACCTCCCCTCCCTCTTGTTTAATTTTTAAGGTCAGGCAAACTTTTTAGAGAAAATGGTTCATGTTCCCAGGAAATAGATATTCAGTTCGGCTATCCCAACAGTGAGTATTCAGCCAGTGACCCTGAAAAGAATAAGTGGAAGAAAATTAATGGATATTTTTGGCTTTTGCCTTATGTCAGAGACTTGGTGCAGATCCCATAAACACACACCACTCACAACTTATGGAATTTTTTTTCCTTTTTCCAACTTTTTGGAGCTTTCCAATCAGTCAAGTTTACCATTCTGTTACTTTACCATCTTTTTTTGGAGAAATTTGAAATTTCTGTTTTTGTTTTTATTTTTTTTGTTCGCACAGCGTGATGATATGTGACTGTAACTTCCTCATATATGTCTTCAGCATTGGCAGGTTCCTGCTAATACTGGCTTTCCTATTTAATACATTCCAACACACAATACATTCGCTGCATCATAAAAATAATACTGCGGTGGTAGATTGCAAATGTTCAACAGTAGGTACTTGTAGTCACTTTATAATGGGTGAGGTGTATAAAAGCAGTCACTGATCACCACTAGGTGGAGGGATAGGGCAGCAGATCTTAGTTTTTCCACTGTATTGTCTTCATCACATGATACTCTGTTCTCTAGAGACAGAGAGAGAGAGAGAGAGAGAGAGAGAGAGAGAGAGAGAGNAAAGAGAGAGAGAGAGAGAGAGAGAGAGAGAGAGAGAGATGAAAAGAGTTGGACATCTAGGATTTGTGGATCTGCTGGATGGCCTTGCCATTTACAAAGAAAAAAAACAGAGTAAGAGTGGGACGTTGCAGAGCTCTTCTCATCTCTGCATACTGTGTTGGAATCACTGATGAGAGGGTCCCAACAACAGTGGACTCCACAACACTCATGCTTTTTGCCTCTCTCTCCTCTTCACCCTCTAAGTTAAACTCATTGCTCTCCTTTGGATCATTGCTTTTTATGCTGCAGGCATCTCTGGACGATTGAAAGAAGTCTCTGCAAGGAGGATTAAAACTTTGAAAACAAGTGATGCTGGTTTCCCTCATCGTCCGACGTTTATGAGTTTTTTTTTTAATAGTTCTTTTTTGTTTTTCATCTGGAATAATGTCTTTGTGCTGGAAGAGAAGCTTCTGGTTGCCAGTGGCGTTCGGGACTATGCTGTTTGTTCTTACTGCTGGTAACGCTGGACCGAATCAGGACAGGAGGCAGCCTCAGTCATCCTCATGCTTTGGAGGCTTTGATCTCTACTTTGTTTTGGATAAGTGAGTTAACTGACAGACATTACCTGATGGTGTTGCAAGTTTTCTGTTGACAACTAAAAGGAATGATAAAAATCTTTGAGGAAACAATTTGTTGATGAAACAATTTGGTATCCAGCAGTGGTTCCAACTGAAATATTCACTATTCTGCTACCCTGAAAACTTAAAAGGTTTTCATGACCAAACACTTTATGCATTACTGTGAAAGCCTACTTATGAATGAAGTTAATAATGCAGACTTACTTTATGCATAGAAGAATCATGCTTTATTGTGTGTTTTTTGTGCTCCCTACAGCAAAAATCATGGTTTTGCCAAGTGTTTTTATGACATCATCACCCATTTTGTTATCATTGCGATTCTGGTGTCATGCCATGCAGGAAAATGGGTCAGTGATGCAATGTTTTCATTGCATCTTAATCCACGTTTCAGTGCGGCTGCATGTCTACAGATGGTAAAGATTATTGCTGTTAGGTGTTCCTCCATTCAACAGTCAGCTGCAGTTTTTTTGTTTTTGTTTTTAACACTGGAAAAAGCAAAGTGAAAACCTTTTTCTGGATCATTACATTTCTTTATCTTCTTGGATTTTCAAAGTCTGTGTATCTCAGGGAGGAGTCCGAATATTTGGCATCACAAAGGGAGAAGTTATTTGGATACATTTCCTTGTTTATCTAAGCTCAGTCTGAGTTAGCTTTCCATTTTCTTTCAGCAGTGCAAGAAAGGCAGCTGCACAAATCTGTCTTTGTTGCAGAGTGTCACAAATCTACCGCTTTTTTTTGGACAATTATTTTTGACATTTTTTTGGAGGGGGCATGGCATGGCTTCTTATCATTTTGCAGTTTTGTGCAGGGAGTATATAATACATTAGTAAATAAAACCTTCATTTCAACATTCTGCAAATTTAGAATTTTGCCATCTGGGGCCTTTTAGGGTAATAACTTTTTATTTAAGGTAAATCAGCTCACAGCCACAACAGAACTGATGCTTAAATTACTCAGGCTGTTGCCTTTGGACTGTAGCAGAGTACTTACGTCCTGACATTTGTGTTTTTAAAACCTGGCTTAAAATGACTTGTTTTTATTATATTTTCACCGGACGCCAAACTATTTGCCAACTAGGCCAAGAAAAAAAAAAATCCAACTCATTAAACTAGTCATTTTTCTTATTTGAAGGTTTTAATTGGAGAATTTTTCTGTCGCTCCATTGTTTAGAGAGTCTCTCTACCTCCAGAAAGAGAGACAGATTTTCCAGTTGTCTAACAGTACATGTCAGTGCCAAGTCCAGGCACACGCTGCTACTTCTTGGAGGAAAACTCAGGCAGTTCAGTAGGAGAGAGTGATTGTTTGCATTAGCCATGTTTTAAAGACACAGGTTTCCAGGTGTGTCCTGAGAGCATTAATGGTCGGGCATTAGCTGTTCCTTTAATTTTCTGTCTTCTCTCCAGGTGCGACTTTACCTTGCCTTTTAGCTGCAATGTCCTCCACCTGCCCTCAGTTTCTTCCCACTGTATGTGCCTGATCTCTCTCCTCCTCCTCTTCTCTCTCCTCTCCATGTCTGCACTGCCTTTCTCCAGTTGGTCCAGATGTTCCAGTGTTTCAGCCTGTTGGCTCAGATGTTTGTGCTGGGACTTGTGTCATGGTAACAATGGAAAAATATGTGTGTTATGAAAACACAATTTAAATGAAAGCCCCGATAATAATCAGCAGTGACACAGGCAAAAGACAAGCTCACAAAATGTCAATGTTATCAGCCAGAAACTGTAGCTGTGTACTTATATTGATACAGATAATAGAATAAGATGACAACTTTACCGAGCAGCTTCTCTGCTAAATCCTTTAATTCCTCCTTAATCTCTTTATTTTAATTTCCCGACAAAAACAGAGCAGGATTAGGCTAACTTTGTTGTGGCAATTGCTATGCAATCTCGAAAAACATTAAAGTAAAAATGTGACAGCAAAGAGAGGAGAAAGCTTGAGATGATTAACAGCAACACTGATCATCTGTTATTACACAGCACTGTAGATGAAGCCTTTAAGGGAGCGCATTCTGATACAGGTGCATGAAGAGGATTTTAACAGAAATCATTGCTTCATGAGATACTTCACAGAGTAAACCCACTGAGCATTTATAAGTATTCTGCAGGCTCTTTTTAGTCAGCTGTTCTCTTTGTTAGCAGTTCCTTCCTCCTGGGCACAGACACAAGAACCCAAAGGTCAGGAGTAGTGGCTACAAAAAGAGACACAACTACAAGCAGATGCACAGCTTAAAAAACTGACCACAAATACTAGAAAGAGACATAAACAACAGAAAAAAAGACCACACGCCTTATTTCAAACCAACATACAATGAATAAAATAGGTATAAAACCCATAAGGTGGGAGACAAAACAATACACAAAAGACCAGAGAGACATGGCTGTTTAATTTCTGGTGTTTGGGGTCTTTTAAGACTCAGTCTTGCTCCTGTCTGACAGGGCTGATGGCTTATTGCCCAAGGCTACTGTCAGAGAGCAGGTCATGTAGCTTAGATGCTCAGCAGTGGTTAAAAAACCAAAACAAAATAAAACAAACAAATAAAAAACTATCATCTTATTAATTTGCCCTTTCTCTTGTCAGATCTGGGAGCGTGCAGAATCACTGGACTGAAATCTATCACTTTGTTGAACATCTAGCCCAGAAATTCATAAGGTAAACAAAAAAAGTGTTATAGTAAGCATCTGTGGGAAAGTATGTAAGAAGAAATGATTACAGATGAATGTTTTCTCTTCTCTTTGCTCCAGCCCACAGTTGCGGATGTCCTTCATTGTGTTCTCCACTGAGGGACGGATCTTAATGAGGCTCACAGAAGACAGGTGGGTGCAGNCCCTTCCGTGGTTTTAATCCTTTGCTTCTCTGTCATCCAGCTGAAAGGAATGAGTGTAATACCAGATTTGGACAGAGGTCACATACAGTTATGAGTATGATTTTTATGACCAAGAAAAGATTCCAGACAGATACTTTCCTTTGCTGTGATCTCTGCAGAGCGTCACCAATCTGCACAAATATTCAATCATGTGGTGTTTGACACAATGTGGACAGTTTATGCATCCAATATTTTAATGTTTCAGTGCTTCCTGTAGATATTACTCTACAAAGGGCTCATTTCCCGTCTGTCTGTGTGAAAGTGTTGCAAGCCAACACACACCAATGCTGTTTCGGTTTATTCATCTGTTACACATTGCTCGTATTTTCTGAAAAAGCTGCCCTTATGGAATCTATTATCCTGTTACCACACCTCAGAGTATCTGGTTTTTATGCAAAACTATGTTCACAAATCAATCTGACAAAATAAATATTTAAATTATATTAGATTATCAACCATTTGGTTTCCCTTGTCTTCTGCCTGTCTGCTCAGGGAACGGATTCGGAAAGGCCTGGAGGAGCTTGAGTTGGTTCGACCAGGAGGAGACACTTTCATGCATCTGGGCCTCATGAGGGTGAGTGGACCCTCAAGCTGACACCTACTTCAGATGCAGTGCAGACACCACACAGTTCTGAGCATTAGATGAAGGAGGAGCTCCTTCATTGATTGCATACCACCGCGCTGGTGCACTGTTTCCATTGATCTTTTCTTTTTATTCCCCACAGGCCAGTGAGCAAATTTACCACGGAAACACAGAAGGTGTGTTTTACTCCTCTTTATAGTGCACTACAGATTTTTTAAATATAGGATTTGTCCATGAATGAATGAGGTGGTTTATTGAACTAAATTGGGTGTTACCAACTTGAGGGACAGGGGGTCAAGGAGGTCACAAGATAATTAGAGTCTGGGAAAGAAAAACACTGTAACATAATACTCCCATGAAATTGCCTTTTTTATTTTTGTGTGTGCGTGTTTAAAAAAAAAAAAAATGATGGTTACTGCTTCAGGCTATAAACTACTCACAATAAACAGCTTCATAAAGCAGAACATAAATATTGTTCACAACTCAGGGGAAGAGGTAACCTTCAGTGTCAGTCTTTGATTTTTATGTTTATATCAGAAGCCAAAAGTGATGGCTTTAGTTATGTTTCTGTTTGCTTTTTGACTTTAGGAGGACTGTGGTTTGATTTCTATTGAACAAGACATGCTATTAAAACAATTGGGTTTTGCATCATGTAACTACACGGTGCACATATGCTCATCTTCAGTATTTGATATGATAGTTAAGTAAAACTGCAGCAGGTGTGACTGTAGTCTTTTTGCTTACAGGTTATCGCACTGCCAGCGTTATCATAGCTCTGACTGACGGAGAGTTACACGAAGATCTTTTCTTCTACGCTGAGAGGGAGGTGAGAGGAAAAAATAGAAAATAGGTCACGCATATTGTAACCAGGTGAAACACGTAAACGATCAACCATATGAGGGACCAGATCAAACACTACCACTCTATACATCATCACTTTGATCCTCATCTTTCTGTCAGAAAATGGGGTCAGAGCCTCTGTTGGATTTATACATCAGAGCTCAGTCATTCTTCTCGCATCTGCTCTGGCCTCTAATAATTTATCTGCTCCTCTGATCATTAAGACTGTGCAGGTGAAGGCGTGTGAAAGCCACGGGCTTTAATCAGCTTTGAGTGGCTTCAGACACTTGTTGACAGTGGGGATGAAGTGGGGCTGATGTGCCTGGAAATGTTCCTCCTGGAAGCTGTGGGAGGTCTTTCGCTGTTGCTCAGTATCAACAACAAAATCTATGGAAAATACCTGGAAATGTGTCTTGTGTGTTCTTTTTGGCATTTGGGCATCTGAGAACTTTTCTGTTGTTACATCATGTGTGATTAATATTGTTCAGTGGAATTACAATGTTGCCTGACTTCTTTTAAAGACTTTTCCAAGGCCAGATAAACACAAGCTTTATTTGGCTATGTTGTGGATGATGTTGTGAAATGCAGAGGTGTAATTGAACCCAGGTGTTGAGCCTCTTCCTGTTTTTGCTGTAAATCTGTGTGTACCTGACAGGCCAACCGCTCCCGAAGTCTGGGTGCCTCAGTTTACTGCGTGGGGGTGAAGGACTTCAATGAGACGCAGGTGTGTGTGTGCTTTTAGTCTGAAACTTACTGTCTTATGACATCTGAGCTTGAGAGTGAAATGGATAGGCCTGTTGTAAAATTTAAGCTTTGGAAATTAAAACAGTTCTTTTAAGAAAAAAAACTGAAACCAGCATTTTTAAAAAGAGTTACGTGCTTCACATTACATAAAGTCATAACTGTACATAATGTAAACCCTCTGTCACTGTCTCTGTCTCATAGACAGCTGAAGCAAACGTATCTGAGTGAGTTAAGTATTCCAGCAAAGACATGAAATGTGTTTTAATTTATGCAGCTTTATCCAAGTGCTTGGTTTCATAATCACAGCAACATGTCAAATGAGGAAGACTTTTCCCTTCTTTGTTTGGTGCTTTAGCTGTTTTATTTTGAGTTCTAAAGCAAAGAAATTGCATAATGTTGTGATGTCACGGGACAATGTCTGAATAGAAATCTTGGTTAAATAAGTGTGCCACTTGTCAGTTGAGATTGCAATAATTTGTTTTCTCCCTAGCTGGCAAATATCGCTGATAGTAAAGACCACGTCTTCCCTGTAAATGATGGATTTGAGGCTTTGCAAGGAGTCATTGATTCGGTGAGCATTTCAGCATTTTCAGTTCTATATGTTTGTATGTCTATATTTTTATATCACACAAATGCCGATCATCTGCTCAGCAGCTGTGTGATGCAATAATAGCCTCTATGATCAGGACTTACAGACACAGGAAAAGTCAGAGGAAATCTTGTTGCTTTAACAGACTTTATATAATCTCTCTCATTACCTCCCCTTTAATCTATCAACACGGTGATCAAATAACAGGAAACTAGGTCTTCTGGACAGAGACAGAATTCTAGGAAAACCTGCTGTGCCATTCCTTCTTTTCATCAGTGCGACTGACAAACACTATCAAAGTATGCACTATATTTCTTAAGACTGGCCTCAGTGTTTTCCTCTTGAATGTTAGGATGAAAATTTTAAATCAGTTTGTTGCGGAGGTGCTGATGTCACTGGAATATGAGGTTTGTTGAGCAGAGATAAGGGCCAGACAGCTGACTGACATCTGAAGCCGATTAATGGCAAGCTGAAAGCAGCTGCTTCTCACTCATGTGAAAGGGGCAGTTGGTCATGAATCGGTCTTCTTGATCTTCAGGGTTATAGCGGGTATGTTCCTGGATAGCAGCAAATATATATTACTATACTAATGAAGAATGCAAAAATTGGCAAACGGTTGACTGTGGCTCAAACTGGCCATTCAAAGTGGAAAGAAATAGATTACCATGAGAGAAAGATAGTCACTAGAAGAATAAGATGGATAATAAGACAGCACAAAAACCACAATGCTTTTCTCGATGTGTCCTCAGATCCTGAAGAAGTCCTGCATCGAGATCCTGGCAGCAGAACCATCCAGTATCTGTGCAGGAGGTAAGATTTTACTCTAGTTCATCTTCCTAAGTCATTTGACCAGTTTTTTTCACTGGCCTTTTCATTATTATAGTTGTCAAAGACTCATATGTATAAGTTAAAAGTAAAAGCAAAGTCAAGTCTTTTTCTCAAATTATATATATATATATATATATATATATATATATATATATATTCTTCTTCTGATGATTAAAATCTAGTATGCTGTAAAGTCTTGAAATGGTAGCTTTTCCAGCTGTGGTCAAAAGTTTATATACTCTCATCATGGGCATGAATATCTTGGCTTTTAATGATTTTTTTAAACTGTTCTTTTTCCAGGGTGGAATGATTGTACAGCATACATCTTAGATGACTTTAAAAACAAAAATTGGGTGCACAAGTTTCAGTTTATTTAAGATTTTCTCTAATCCACACAGGATCAAAATTATACACACAGGTTCAAATATATAAATTACACACGCACCTTGACCAGACGCTTTTGGTGCCCATCAACAAGCTTCTGGCATCATTCTGGCTGGATATCTGACCACTCTTCTTGGCAGAATTGATTTAATTCATTTAAATTGGCTGGTTTCAAGGCACAGACCCAGCTTTTAAGCGTACTCTACAAATTTTCCTTAAGTATGAGATCGGGGTTTTGGGAAGGCCATTCCAGAAGCTTAATGTTATCCTGCTTTACGCATTCCAAAATCAGTTTTGATGTGTTTGGGATCATTATCCTGCTGGAACACCCAATTGTGTCCAAGTTGGCAGGAAAACAGCCCCAGAGCATGATGCTACCACCACCACCCTTGACAGTTGGTGTAGTGTTTGAAAGTTTGAAAGCCTCCCCTTTACTCCTCCAAACATATCTCTTGCCACTGTTTCCAGATAGCTCCGTCTTTGTCTCATCTGCCCATAAAACATTTCTAATATTTGCATTCGGCTCGTCTGTGTGGGCAGCTGCAAATTTCTTGAAGGTGTCGATTTTGGAGCAGGGGCTTCTTTCTTAGTCTGCACCCTCTCAGTCCATGATGATGTGAAACTCACTTCACTGTGGATAGCGACGCTGGTGTTCCAGCAGTTTCCAGTTCATGGTAGACCTGAACTTTGGTGGTTCTTGGGTTGTTCCTAACCAGTTTCCTCTCACGTGAGGGTGACAGTTTGGGTCTTCTTCCAGACCTGGGCAAAGTGGTGAAACATCCGAATAAGCTATACTTACGTACAACTGTTTTAACTGATGATCTTGGAATCTGCAGTTGTTTAGAAATGGCTCCAAGAGACCATCACAACTTGTGTAAATCTAAAATCTGCTTTTTTAGATCTTCACTGAGTTCCCATTTTCTGAGTACTGGTCAGTCCAATGAGTGCTGTCAAACAAATCCTTTTTATGCTGGCAAAGAGAAACTACCAGTTGTATCAAACATGATCGCTAATGAGAATTTAATAGACCTATGTATACTTTTGACCCTGTGTGGATTATAGAAAATCCAAAATAAATTCATATTTGTGCACCCAATTCTTGTTTTTGTTTTTTTACAGTTATTAAAGATGTATGCTGTACAATCATTCAAAAATTACCATGACAGTCATGCTTATGATGAGCTTATGTAAACTTCTGACTGCAACTATATATGTTGGGTTTGTCTTAATATTTCAATTAAAGATCTGCTTCCTGCCAACTATTCAAAATATTTTTGACAAGAAGCTCTCTCTAAGGTATTTCAAGGGAGAATAACCACATTTATTTTCTATTATAATTTGTAGATGAGGTAACCTAATGAGTTTCTTTTCTCCTCATCAGAGTCCTTCCAGGTGGTGGTGAGAGGAAGAGGATTCCTTCATGCCCGAAATGTTGAAAAAGTTTTGTGCAGCTTTCGAATCAACGACACCCTGACTAAGAGTAGGTGAAACATCGCTTATCGTCATGAAAGGGTGTTATCTCTTATTCACTACATGAGCTGTTTTATTGCCATAAAACATCATCGCTTATCATGCTGTTAAATTACGATAAAACAGCTGGAATACACAGTTGAGTGAGCAAGACATTGTGAAACTCATCAGAATTACACCATCGCACCAGGCTGAGTTTCCCAAAAAACTAAACAACAAGTGAGCCACACAGCTGGAACCCTCTGATCAAACTAGCAGCCATGTGTTATTCATGCATTAAAACACACACGCACAGACATACACTGTAATTCTACAGTCTGGGAAGAAAAAAAAGAAGCTAAAAACAAAAACAAGAGATTAAGGAGGACCTGCACCACACACAAAAGGAAAGGGGGGTGAAATGTCTTCAGGGATACAGCCGGTGCCCCCGTGGTCTTTAAAAGTGGCTTGTGAAAATTACTTCCTACTACACATGCCAGTGCTGCTGCAGGAGGTGATGGTTTAATTACAAAGTAGGGCATTTTAAATGTCTGCTCTGAACTGGAATATGTTGCAATCCATGTGGTCCATACCACCACAACGGTTGACTATCCTTCCTACTTTCTTTTGTTTTTACTGTAGAAATCAATGAAAGCCATGAATGCATGTAATGTGCACAATTCACTGAGATGATTTTCTGCTGCTTGGATTTCAATTCTAATTGTTTTTGAGTGACATTATACAACTTCCTACAAACTTCTGACATGTGAGAAATTTGAGCAAAATTATCTCCACATGTCAGTCCTATTATACTCGCACGCTCCTCCTCCAGATTCATTCACTTTTCCAAAATGTTTACACACAGTCTTCTGGACTTTGCTTACTTTACATCAATGTTAAGATTTAAATGTAAATAATAAGGCCGTGGTTAACTTTTCTGGAGACAAATGTATACTGCCTTTAAGAAAACTGTTTCTTGAGTATTACGTGCTCTCACTGACTCCCAGTCCCTGCCCTCTGCTTACTTTGCAAGTACAATAAAGTGCTTAAAAGGGAAGCCACTATATGCAACTACGTACACGTGTTAAGCAGATTTTTCCATGTTTGTATCCCCAGGAAAAAGTAGCAGCAAGTATCGCCAGGAGTGCAGGGATTTGGCAGGTCCCGTCCTGAGCTATTCATTGTTTTTGTGACAGATGTTGCACTGGACAACTCTGTGAATAGTGAAAGAAGAGACTAGAAGAAATCAACACACTTAGATGAAGAGATTCATACAAGTCCCATGGTCTGTTTGATAAACATGACGCTGCGACTAGCCTGGCTCTGCTGAAATGTAACCAAATCCACCTAACAGCACTTTCAAAGCTGACAGGTTAAACCATACAAAGTGGATGACACTGAATAATTTTGGTTTACCTCACACTGAAGATGCAACATAAGATGTTAATCAGTTAATCAGAGGCAAGCAGATTTTTGTGGTGTGGACAGAGTCAGGGTATTTGTTTCCTCTGATTCACCGTCTTCACGCTAAACTAATCTAACCACCTCCCGATTTAGAAGAACGAGTATCTTATTCATGGCAAGAAGGCACAAAGGGTATTTCCCCCCAAACTGAACTGAACCCCTTGAAATTACCAGGATTTCTGTGTTGATCACTCATGAATGAGGTCTGATCTTCATCTAAGTTACATTTATAGACAAAAGCAGTCTGACTAAATTGATTAGACACAAACAGTTGTGCTTTCCATGTCTGAAAGTACTGAGTAATCACTCACAGTGCAGGCTGGAAAAAAATAATCATCTGAACTTTTTTTAATATTTTCAACTGTAGGATTGTTCAGAAATCCACTGCATTTATATAATATGACCTTATTTACAGTATGGCAGGGCATGACTAATCTTTCAAAATAAGCCAGAATATTAAGAAATAATGCTAAATAATTTAATGGTTATAGATGAACTTTAGTCATCTGTCTGCACCGCCCAGTAAAACATGACCTCTTTCTGAGCTTGGAGAGTAAACCGTCTAATAAACCATCATGACACGGGCTTTGAATGTTTGCCAGAGTCTTTTATCCACCACGGATTTAAATTGTGGAAATTTGCAACTCCAGCAAATCATGTTTCATCAGCTCTGAATTGGACAAAGTTGGTGCTTTGCTTTAACGGTGCAGAGCTACCTTGAGTGCAAGGTGGGTGCAGAGGTGAACTCTGACATCTAGGGCAGTTTGTACTGGTGGGGAGCTGCTTTTGGCCACACCGCCTCCCTCCCCTCCTCTCCATCCTGCATTGTGTTTTTAGAGAGGAGCAGCCGCTCGTGTGGATTTCCTCAGTTCTGGGGTATGCGCGCCCCTTGCCAGGATAAGCAGATAGACTTGTGCGATGATGTTTGTTGGAGACACTTTTCTAACAGCCAGCTGGACAAGGAGAGGACCTACATTTTGCCTGAAAAACAAAAACTGTGGTGAAATTGTTTGTATTGGCATTCCTAAGTGGGATCCAGATGCCTTCAGATGGAAAACAACAAAGTGCTTGTGTTGTAGACCCAGTCTTCTTAATCGAGTTACAGTGAAAGAGGTGATATCGTTCGACTGCTGTAAACAAATGCATAGCTTCCGCTCTTATTGTCAAATATTTATTGCATTAAAACAAAGTCATGTCATACTAATCGGTCAGTAAATTCATTCTACTGCAATCAGGCTGTGGTGACACAATGAAGGCTGATTGAAAGGTGAAAACCTGATTCAGGAGCTGTAGGTGCTGCTCATTACTGCTCACAGTTCCAGTCAGGAAAGTTTGGCTCATGCTTTTGCTGTTTTTCATGACCCTTTTCCCCCCTCTGCTTCTCTAGTGGTGAAGCCCTTGGTTGTAGAAGATACATATCTTCTCTGCCCTGCGCCAGTGCTTGAAGAGGAGGGGATGTAAGTCGCATAATTTACTTAAATAAATGCGAGGTTTCATATGAAACCTTCTACTCTGATTTTCAAGGTTAAAACACAGCGAAGATATTTTTCTTTTTCTTTGCCAGGGCAGCAAATCTTTATGTCAGCATGAATGAAGGTCTCAGTTTCATCTCCAGTTCGGTCACAATTACCACTGTGAGCTGTGTGAGTACAAAATGATACACCAGCTTTTGGTCTTAAGCAGGGCCTCGGATCAGCACAGTGTTGAGGTACAGACTGCATGGAAGATAAAACCAAAAGCACCTCCTACAAAAGCGGTTTACATCTAGTGCTCTTCTAGTTCAGACAGCCTGTGCTGACGTGTCTGTCTCTTTTACAGTCTGATGGGACCATCCTGGCCATAGCTCTGCTCATCCTGATGCTGCTCCTGGTCTTGGCTCTCCTCTGGTGGTTCTGGCCTCTGTGCTGCACTGTGGTCAGTTCTCTGAAGCAAAAAATGCAATGAAAACATGCACTCGTGCTTTTTAGATTTTACGGAGGGATGTTGCTTGCAGGCTATCAGACAGAGAGTATCTTTTTTTTTTGTTGAGCTATGCTGATACCACCTAAGGAGCTTTATAATCTTTGATAATATAGTGAAGATTGGGGTCAATATTTCTCTTTTGGATCCTTGCACCTTCATCTTCAGTGAGGTGCACTGAAGGAAAGTGTGGCTTTAAAACAGTGAGAGGAATGATGAGAGCAAATGGTTTTGCTTATTACTTAAATATTTACTAGACTTTACAAAATACTCTGAGTATCTGAATTTGGTCCACAACCAGTTTTTGCTGCTTTCCAGAGGTTATTGCAGATGACCTCCAAGTCAGTATATTTACTTAAAGAGTTATGACTTAGCAAATCTTTCCATTTATATGATTTGCTGCTAATGGTGTTGAAACAAAAGTCTATATAGGCTGAATGTTTTGGTTGATATCGTTGTAACTGTGAAGTATTTAGACAGAGGGATAACTCACACAAAGTAACGCGTTTCACAAAAAGTAGTTCTGTGAAAGCCATCTGCTCTGGGCAAAGTAAAAAGAGGAAATGCTTTTCTACAACACATTTGTGTTATTATTTAGACAGTGGCCAAACTGCGAGTGTCAAAATATTTCAGCAAACTCTCTCGCTACCACCTGGAGGCTCTACAAATCTGTATGTCTCCTTTCAGATCTCTCTTTCACATCTCTTCACAATACACTCGAATGTTTCCAGAGCTGGAAGCAGGAGCGCTGCGAAGTGCCAGAGAGAGATGTCAGCTTTTACAACATGGCTTTTTCTCCCGTCACTCTTTTCTGTTCTTATCAATTTGCTTGCAAGTTCAAGTCTGTGCAGCAAGTGTGTTTCGGAAAAACGACACTGGGTTACCAAGGGGAGCCTTTTTTTCTCTCTTTCTCTCTCTCTTTTAAAGGATTTGGGAAGGCATGCAGGAAAAATCACAAATAAGACTCAGAGTGACTTAATTTACCAAATACATTTAGTGGAGAGGAATCCATCTTTATTACACCGGTGGAAAAAACAAAACAAAATACTGACAGCCGTGACATCTAAATAGGAAAAAAGGTTACATGGGGATAGCAGAGGAAGACTTATTGTGGATTAAAGTCTGCATTGTTGTGCATTCATCCAAGCTTTGAGTTGCATAACAAGGAACTAGGTGGATAAATTGTTTTCTTTCCTATTTATTTGATGCTAACTAAAGTACAAATACTATAAAAGTTATCCATAAATGTAAAAGGCATAATGTGGTATTTGTGAGCTTGTTACTCTCCTCTTGCTTTAACAAGCAATCGCTGGCCAACAAATCTGGACAGCAGATTTCTAGGTCAGTGCATTGCTCTTCTAAGTTGTAGAGACTAAGAAGGAAAAACATTTCTCAGCCATTTGATGTTGTCTAGCCTGTCATTGTGCATAAAGCGCACATCGTTCTGACAAGCGGACCACAAAAAAACAAACAAACAAAAAAACCCATTTTCAAACATGTCTCTGTGACTTCTGTCATCTCTTGATGTATAACAATGCCCGCCATCTTTTTCCTCTCATTTTTTCACCCACAGATCATCCATGAACCACCACCGCCAGTTGTGGAGGATAGTTCGGTAGGAGCTTCACAATCTCCACCTCCTATTGGTTTCCTGATGACTCAAAAGAGTGGTTGTGATTTAAGAGTTTGACAGCTGCCAGTGTTTAGGTTGTGTAATTGTTAAAGTGACAGTTTAAACCTCAGTGGCCACGCGGCGTCACTCACTCCCTGACTTCAAACTTTCATCGCTTGTTTTGCAATTCATATGATGGCGTTAACGCCCAGTCAGAGCAGTGAAATCCTTGAAATTTGCAGTTTTTTTTCTCTTTCTCCTGTTTTAAAGAGGACAGCTTTTTTGTGTCCAGGACTTTAATTTATATTTTTCAAATTGGAACTCTTTGGACCTTCAGTAGTAAAACTTAGGCTAAGATAAAACTAAGTAATAACACAAATGGTCTAATTGACTCGACTAAAATCAATTTTGACATCCCCAAAACACACTGAAGCAACTGTGGGATATATCAGGCTGCATCTGTTTGCACCAAATTAAACAGAAAATTAGGTTTAACAGCTAAATTTAAATGCCAGTGACATCCACGGCCTCAAAGACAGCTTTCATTACGGTCTGCTCTGTGCGACATCCTGGTAGGATACGAGTCAGACAGGGTTTATTAAAGAGCTGAAGCATCACAAGTTTGGCTAGTGGGCTTTTTCATTTCCTTTGATCTGACAAACCCAAGCAATGGGGACATAATGACAACTCAGGAGGAGGAAAGACAGACTGAGAGGTATTTGCTCCAGTTTGCCTGGTAACAAGTAAGAGAATATTTCCAGACTTGAGCTGCCTCTTTTTTTTCTTTATATTTTGCTTCCAAGAAGCTAGATTTTGTTGTAATTTTTTTTTTTAAGCGGTCTTGAGCAATAGTTCTCCTGGCTTTCTGAAGGTCTTTCAAAGTTTTTCTTCGGACATTGGCAAAGAAACAGTTTTAAATTGCATCTTTAAGCACTTTGCTACTAGCAGCCTGTTGCAAAAACATATCATTTGTTCCTGTTTTTTTGTTGTTGTTTTTTTTAACGGAATTTATGAAAAATGCCAAAGACAACACAGTCTGACAGACATAAAATAGTATTTTTGCATCAACAAGGTGAACACTTGGCATATCTTGGCTCGGTGTGCAGTGTGTCCTTACAAAGAAGAAAAGGCAGGCCTAAAAAACTATCTACAGCAGATGAAGAATATCTGAAAATCATGACCTAAAGAAATAAGAAAAAAAAATCCAGCAAAGACCTGACACAGGATGAAAGGGACACATCTGAATCATCATTTGATCCATCTACTGTTCACTGAAGCCTCATCAGAATGGTCTCAGTGGAAAGGTGGCTGTCAAGATGACATTCTTAAGTAAGGGAAACAAGGAGAAAAGGCTGAGGTATGCCAGATTACACAAGAGCTGGGCTGAAAATCAGTGGCAGCAGGTCTTATGGAGTGATGAATCCAAATTTGAAATTTTTGGTGGATATCAGGAAAGAGGTACAACAGCCATCTGTAAAACACGGTGGAGGCTCTGTGATGGTTCGGGGCTGCATTGCAGAAGAGCTTTGAATGTCCTTCCAGAAGCCTGGAGAACTATTCCTGAAGACTGCTTAAATAAATTACTAGAAAGCTGCCTAAGAGAGTTCAGGCCAGGCTGAAGAATAAAGGTGCTCATACCAAATATTGACTTTCAAGCTCATTAGAATAGTACAAACTTTTTGCCTTCTATGCTGCATTTACATGTAAGTCTGCAGATGTTTCAATAAATTGCTGCACCCATTTCCCATTTTCTTAGCAATGTATAAAGAAATGAGAGGTGGCTCAAGACATCTGCGAGGGGAGTCTTTTACTTTTACACTCTATGTTTATTGCACCTTAGTTCAAGCTGAGGGACAGTAAAAAAAAAAAGAAAAAAAAAGGCTAAATGGTTCAATAAATAAATAAAAGCCTATTTCCTGTTGCTCTATGGCAGGATGATGAAGACTTTGAAGCCCCCAAAAAGAAATGGCCCACTGTAGACGCCTCCTACTATGGAGGAAGAGGAGTAGGAGGAATCAAAAGGATGGAGGTGAGCTTTAATTAATAAACTACTATCTACTAATGAAGAAAGTTGGTCCTGAAAGCCACAGACTTCCAGAAATTTCACTTAACTCAACATTTGCCAGTGATTTAAAAGATTAGAGGTGATGTATGGCAGCGCCAGTTACTGGCTGTTCATATTTTTCACTATTAGGTTCGCTGGGGTGAAAAAGGTTCCACTGAAGAAGGAGCAAAGCTGGAAAAGGCCAAAAATGCCAAAGTAAAGATGCCTGAGCAGGAGTATGTGCCACCACCCACTCGGGTTCTTAACAATGGCATGCAGAAACCTCCAGCGCCACGAAACTGGTATTCACCCATCAAGGTACGGGAACACATAAGCAGTACAGTAGGCAATAGTGAAGTAATGCTGTAGTAATGAGAATGTACTTAGCGTGATGCTTTGCTTCTCTCAGTTTTGAATAAGAAAGCGGGGTGTTATCTTGCTTTGGAGATAATTAATTGCCTAATTATTACCTAGTGAGTCACTCAAATGGTATCTTCCAGCTGGTTTTCAGTAACCATTATCTACAATCCCAATTCTAAAAGAATTAGGATGCTGTGTTAAATGTAAATAAAAACAGAATACAATGATTTGCAAATCTCAAACTCATATTTTATTCACAATAGAACACATAAAACATAAGAGATATTTAAAATTAGAAAAAGTATGATTTTAATAAAAATATGAGCTCATTTTGAATTTGATGTCAACACCATGCCTCAAAAACATTGACAGAGTCATGTTTAACACTGTCTAGCATCCCCTCTTCATCTAACAGCTGTCCTTAAACATCTGGGAACTTGGGAGACCAGTTGCTGGACTTTTTGGTGAGGAATGTTGTCCCATTCTTGTCTGATAGAGGATTCTAGTTGTTCCAGCAGTTGTGGGACATATTTTTCATTTCATGATGTTCCAAATGTTTTCAGCTGGTGTAAGGTTTGGACTGCTGGCAGGCCAGTTCAGCACCCGGACTCTTCTACTATGAAGCCATGCTGTAATAGGTGCAGTATGCAAGTTAGCATCGTCTTGCTTAAATATGTAAGGCCTTCCCTGAAAAAACACTTTATCTGGATGGCAGAATATGTCACTTAAAAAAACTGTATATTCCTTTCAGCACTGATGGTGACTTTCTGGACGTTCAAGTTTAAGCTGCCAATTATATAGGCACTGATGCACTGCCATACTGTCAGAGATGCAGGCTTTTGTACTGAGCACTGATAACAAGCCGGAAGCCCCCTCCTCTTTAGTCCAGAGGACACGGCATCCATGGTTTAAAAAAAATAATTTAAGAATTTCATTCATCAGACTACAGAACACTTTTCCACTTTGCCTCAGTCCATTTTAAAAGAGCTTTGGCTCAGAGACGATGCCTGTGTTTCTGGATCATGGTCACATATGGCTTCTTCTTTGCATGATAGAGCTTCAACCTGCATTTGTGGATGGCACAGTGAACTGTGTTCCTAGACAGTGATTTCTGGAAGTGTTCCTGAGCCCATGCAGTCATTTCCATGACAGAATCATTCCTGTGTTTAATGTAGTGCTGCCTGAGGGCCCGAAGATCACGGGCATCCAGTATTGATTATCAGCCTCGTCCCTGCACAGAGATTTCTGTGGGTTCTCTGAATCTTTTGAACATGTAATATACTGTAGCTGATGAGATATTTAAAGTCATTGGAGTTTTACATTGAGGAACATTATCCTGAAACTGTTCCACAATTTGTAGATGCAGTTTTTTTGGGGTTTTTTTGCAAACTGGTGAACTTCTGCCTCTCTAGGATGCTCTTTTTATATCCAATCATGTTACTGACCTGTTGCCCATGAACCTGATTCATTGCAAAATGTCCCTCCAGAGCTGTAGTAAAAATGACTGCAACTTTCTTGAGACATGTTGCTGCCATCAAATTAAAAGCTAGCTAATATTTTTCAGGAAATAGTAAAATGTCTTCTATGTTCTATTACTATATGGGTTTATGAGATTTGCAAATCACTGCACTCTGCTTTTTATTTAGATTTTACACAGCATCCCAACATTTTTGGAATTGGGGTTGTACTACAATGTCCTGAGTCAGATGTGATCATGGAAGTGTTGAAAAACAACTGTCGCTATTTTCCTTATTCATTCCTCACAAGTGTTACCTAAACAGCTTAAAATAAACAGGATATGAGTTTCAACTGCACCACATAAAAATGAGTAAATACTGGAGAATTTGAGAGTGACTTGGTTAAGAAGTATTAGGAGGTATTAGAAGTGTGGGAATCATGATTTTTTAATAGCTCTACTATTAAACACACTACACATAACAGAGCATCTGACACAAATTCCTCCATGCTAATCTGTCTGAGGAGATGTTAGTAAGAGTATAATGTTTAAGTGATTGTAGCATGAATTGTGTCAAGGTAATAATGCTTAGGTGACAATGGGTACACAGTCCCATTCCTCCAGGGCCAGCATGGGGTTAAAGGAGTCATTCTGAAGCTATCCCAGTCAGCAGGGGATTGCTAATAGAAACCAGACTCCTGTTGGACTGACCTCCAGGGAGAAGGGGCTGCAGCCAGGAGTTTTTGTAAGGAAAAACAGCTGCATATTTTCTGCTCTTATCCTCAAAGTATTTGCTGTGTCTAAAAAGTATGAAGAGCCGACTTACAGTGGACCGAAACCATTTCAGTTTGTCACTTTGAGATTGCTTGAGGAATTAAACAATACATTAAAACTGCAGGTGAAGTCATTTG